>OVBE01007422.1:0-18503 GCA_900406425.1 Iberis pinnata
TAATAAAAACACTTAAATATTTTAATTTGTATTATTTTTAAAAACATATAATTTTATTTCCTTAAAAAGTAGTTTTAAATATAATTTTATAATTAGGTTTTATATTTCTTCGAAATTATTTTTTGATAAATTTTGGTTTTTTTTTAAATAATTCAGTTTTAAAAATAAATTTATAAAGATATTCCATTTTTCTAAAGGGGTCTTCGGATCCAGATCTGGATATTTGCGGATACCTCGGATCCATATATTTTTTCACGGATTTGGCTGATCCGGATCTGGATCTATCCCACCCCTGGTGACCAACAACAACATAATAAAACACATACACATTAAATATTTAATATATTCATGACATATTAGATCTTCACATAATTATAAAATTGATTATAAATATTGTTATTCTAATTTTATAAATTATGAATATTTTTTTCCGTAATTCTGTCATTATTGTCAATTAATTATATATTGTAAAATTAATTTTGTTATATTTTTATTTTATCTACATATATATTAATTATTTTTATTTTTTTCTTTGAGAATAATACTTATTTGGTTTGACTTCACTAGCCCCTCAACTTTGTCCATCCTTAATTTTTCACCTGAACTTATATTGCTCCTTTAACGCCTCCCCCCCCCCCCCCCTTTTTNTAATTTTTTTTTCCCTGAATTTTGGAGCTCCTTAGTTTCCCACCTAAACCTAGATTGCTCTGTACCCGAGCCCCTCAACTATTCGTTCTCATCATTTTACCCACAAACGATTTAGAATACTAATTTGCGATTTAAATTATGAAAAGCGATAACCAATCGCGTTTTGGTTTAATCCAATAAGTCTTACGTTAAAATATTTTAATATGAAATCTTACATTAAAATATTTTTAATATTACTTTAAATTCTTACCACGAAAATATTTTTAATTTTAAAAACATCATACTTAATTTTTTTAATTGATTTTAAAACGTTTTATAATATTTTAATATTTTAAAATAATAAAATACTTTTAATATTAAAAACAGAATATTTGGCTTATTATTATTATTGGTTTTAAAATATTTTATCTAAAATAATAAATTAATTTTTTGACAATATTATAATATTTTAAAATAATAAGCTAAATAAATTATTTTTTAAATTAAATACATAATATTTAATTTATTACTTTAATTGATTTTAAAATAATTTTGTTGTATTAGTTTACAAGTAATATTAAAAATATCTTAACATACGATTTAATATTTAAAATATTTTAACTTAAGATTTATTCGGTTAAACCAAAAGGCGATTTGTTATTGTTTGTTATAATCTAAATTGCAAATGAGTGTTCTAAATCGTTTTGTAGGGTAAAATGATGCGAACGAATAGTTGAGGGGGTCATGTAAGGAGCAATCTAAGTTCATGTGGGAAATTAAGGAGTTCCGAAGTTCAGGAAAAAAATATTGGATGGATTATTTATAAATGTTCTAATATTAATTATAATAATAATCTAGATGTAAGCCTAATACAACTTTTAGCCCAAAACCAAAACAAAAACTTAAACTTTACAAAACAAATCCAGAAATAGGTCATGAAAACCTAAATTAGGTCCGTAACCTAATCAGACCTACAAAAATTCTAAAGCAGAATAAGAGAATCCTCAACTACAACCGCCGCCGACTAAGATGCGGACCCGCCGATGACAAATCGGCGACGGTTTTTAAAAAAACAATGACTACCACAATCGAAATAAATAGAGCTAGTGAAGTTAACCCTGTTTATTTTAATCTTTGTATTACTGACATAATTTTTTGTTGTCACCTAACAATATGTAAAAGGGACAAATACAATGTAGCCAAACTACAAACATAAAAAGCGCTAAACTCAAAAATTTGACAGGAACCAAAGCCGGCAGGCAAACATAGCTTTAAAGACAAAGATCCATAGATGATGGACTAAAAGCACGAAGACAAACTTATAACATACAAAAACTGTAAGAGCGCCAACATGAAATAGGCTAACGCTTTTTAGAAGAAATCTTACCACTCAGCTCCAAGAACAAGACAAAAATCCTCTTAGGCACGAAAGAACTACGACTGCCATCGAAGAACTTTACACATTACTTATATAATTTTAAACTTTAAATTTAAGTATAATCGTAATTTAATTAACATCATCGTCCATTTGCTATAAACACGTCCAACTATTCTCTCAACTTGAAAAAAGTTTTATCGAACAATGTCCCATTATTTTTAATACAATATTTATATACAAGTATAACTTTGAATACATCGTAACCTGCGATATGAAACCAGTGTAACAAAAACAAACAAAGAAGCAAAATTACTGTCTACTTATATATTTAAAAAAAAAAAAAAAAAAAAAATTAAAGAGGGACGTTNAGAGGGACGTTGAACAAATAATGCTACCCAATTGTTATCACTATCATCTAATCTGCATTTTTCTTCATCACAAAAACGATGGAGGAGGCAGTTTCCAGAAATTCCATGTATTAAAATCTTCCTGTCAAAAAAAAATTCATCAGAATACACAATTAACAGTTAAAAAAAAACAAACTAAACTAAGGGTGGGCATTCGGTTTTAGTTTTTACAGTTTGTTTTTCGGTTCGAAAATCTTAAAAACAGATTTCGGATTAGTTACATTTTGGTTAATTTCGATTTATTCGGCAAATTTGGTTTTGTTAGTGTAGTATAAAATAAAATTGTTGCCGCACCGAACCGAACTGAAAACTGAACTAAATTTAGTAATTCAACGGATCAAACCGAATTAACCGAGTAAACCAAACCGAATTAACTAAACTAAATTTGGTTTGGTTAAAATGGCCACCCTACAAATTATTATCATATACCCTTTCTGAAGAGGTTGTAGCTGGAAACATTCCATTGACAAGAGCATGAAGATTTGTGTATGATCTTGTATCCACCCTTCGATTCACAGCTACTTCCCCCTGCAATTCTCACAGTTAAAGTTCCAATTTTTGCATAGTATTTTCATACAAAAACCTAAAAGTTAACAAACAATTGAGAACTTTACGCCTAATAAGCCTAGTGCATGAGTACCTTTGGGTTAATAGTGAAGATCTTTCCCCGGGGGATTCCGACTTTTAGGTAGCTTATCTCATCTGTGTCTCTGTTCCCGAAACCGGCATAGAATGGGTTGTGCTCGGGCGGAAACAACGCCCGTATCTCCTGTGAAATTTGGCAAAAAATAATCGATTTCTAGGACAGAGTTTTAACAGATTTAGAAACTGCTTATAAAAACCAACCTCCAAGCATGAAATCTTGAATTCATGAGGTGCTCTTCTAATTACTGAAGATAACAAAATTAATCAAAAGATAATAGATTAAAAAAAAAAAAATCAGAGGAAGCAGATTTACCTTCTCGAAACAGCGAAGGAAACAGACCATCAGGAGAGATAACAACAGGCCCATCTGGCAATGCTTTTCCATCCTGAGATTTGCTAAAATTGATAAAGGACTCTACATACGAAATTTTGGAATATGTTGTGTTTACTGTTTAGTTACCTGCTTGAGATTAACTAGAAATTGTCTTGTGACTGAGGCTTGAGATATTGCACGTGCACTTAAAAAGATCAATTGATATCCATTTTCCTATAGAAATGTTACCAAGAGAAAATGAATTATTTGCTTCCATGCTATTATCAAGAACCATAAAAGTGCATATTACAGACCTTGACAGCGGAAAATAAATGTGTAACACCTGTTTGTGACCAATCTATTCCAACCAAAGGCATAAACTGGCCTAACACATCCGATCTACAACAAACATAAAGAAAAACCAGAGAAGATATGGGATCAATACACAAACATTTAGCAACAACTAAGGGTGGGCACTCGGGTTTGCTCAGTTCGTTTTTTTTTTTTTTGTCAAGGGATCAGTTCGGTTTATTTGGTTACTTTTAGCAAATTGAGTTCGGTCCGGTTAATGTATTATAAAATAAAACTGTTACCAAACCGAAAACCAAATTAAATTAAATGATTCACCGAATAAAACCGAATTAACCGAACTAAATTCGGTTCGGTTCAGTTAAAATGCTCACCCCTGCAACAACATAACAGAGAAACCAAAGGTGATATACCTTGTGATGGTACCATCTACGTCTGAAACAACTATACGAGCATTCCATTTCCATAAGTAAATCCTTGCATCTACCTGTTCACTTAAGAAGTTTGTGAACAACAAGTTGAAATTCATAAGCAAACATGCCAAAGTAAAGAAAAAGAAAGACCTGTTGTGTACCCACAATATTGGTGGAGAATGTAAAAGTGACTGAATTCCTTCCTTCTTTCAGATCTAGCGAAGCCAATTCTTCAGAAGTTGGAGTTAGTGCCCTGACTGTCTTTTTTACTGGTTTTGGTGACTTATATTGTTTCTCCTCAGGTTCAGCTGCTTCACTAGAACATGCCTCAGTTTCGTTCCTTGATCTTCTAAGAGAGAAAGGCCAAAGCTTCCAACTTCCACTGTCTGGAGCTAATGTATCACCAGGTTTCTCATTCCTGTCAACAGCTATCATGCCCTTCGGCTCAAATACTTGGGCACTCCCTAATGAAAATAATCCTAAGATAATAGGAGCTGCTGCATCCCATGGAAAGTAACACCCACCAATCTTCACAATAAGCTTTTCATTCTCAAGGATTGATGGGCCCAAAGAAGCTACATTTTCCATATCCAGTTTTTCAGAATTGAAGGCCTGAGAAGCCTCTTCTGCTCCCATTCCTTCACTTAATAGGTGTTTGCAAAGAGAGAGCTTGACTGGAAGTAGAGATTGCAAATTTAGACTATTAGGATCATAATTCTTAACAACCAAACAAAGAAGCTGAATTATATTTAGGTAAATAAGGTATTTTCCTTACCCACTTCAAGATTAGCGAGAACATGTTCAAATGCCTTTAAGTCTAGGCTACCCTCGGCAACTTTCTCTGTATATGGACTCCCCGAACTCGAATCATCTTCTCTCAACTCCCACTTCAAGGTTTTGGAACATGGGTCAAATGACTGGCTTAAAGGCTGACAAGGACTGGCGTTAAAATTACTGTTATTGTGAAGCCGCATAATTGGTAACGATTCTACCAACCGCTTCGTCTCGTCTGTAGATATATACTGTTTACTTTCTATGTCAATCGGCTCTGATAAGGCCTTTAAATCCTTCAAGCCGTTTTCAGGACTTGTTTCATTTTCAACACAAATCTCCTTCTCATCAACTTTTACAGTATCAGGAAAAATTGATCCTCCAGAATTACTCCCACTAGGTTGACATTCATCAAGGTCGCTAAAGGGAAACTGTTCCTCTTGTATCTGTGATTGCAGGACGCTTGCTCTGCTTGTTGACTGAGAGCAAGTGCTGGTTCCTTCTTGTGAAGTGCCAATGTTCCCCAAATCCATTTGGTCAGGTAAACCCGATGTTACATTTTCCACATATTCAGACAGTTTGTCCTTGGAATCCAAATCGCATATAGTTACATAATCCTAGAGGATATACAATTACACAAGACATCAGTCCCATACATTTGATAAGTTTCTATATTTACTTCAAAAGCTATACAAGTCTACCATTGCGAAGAAGATAAGATTCATTAAATGACTAACCTGTGCAAGTGTCTCGGTTACAGACAAAGGTTGAACAGAAATGTTTCCTTTTCCACTCTCATCACTAGTAAAAGACATCATGGTAGTTGATGCTTCAGATGAACCACTCTCAACAAGAAGTGACTGAACACCACTTGATGCATTATCATCTTCACAAAAAACTTCCTCATTGTTACTTTCACGAAAATCCTGCTCTATCTCATCCAGTGATTGCAATGTAGGAGATGCAACAAGAGGCTTCTCCAATATGGAATCACCATTCTCCAACTTAGCCAAGCTTTGCGTGTTCACAAAAGAAGAGATTCCATTAACTTCTTCCTTACTATTTTGATTCAACTGCCTATCTCCATGAAAAGATTCAGAAGCTTTAGTTTTAATGGACTTGCGCGTATCGATATTAGTAGACCACTTAACCTCCAATAGATCAGCAGCAATCTCAGCTCGCTCCATGGAGCTAAGTCTTTCATCGTCCTCCACCTTAGAATTCTCCCTAACCGATCTCCCTCCAAACACAAACCCTAAAATACCAGGCTTACCAACAATCTTCCCATTACCACCACGAGGACTAGCAGAATCATAGTTACAACTCTTGGACTTTAATGGTATATTAAGCTTATTGACATCGTTAGAGGTCGTCTCGGTTTCATCACCAGAAGACAAAGTATAAACCTCACCATTTTCTGCTTCTCCGATTACATCTTCAACTTCTCTAAGAAAATAAGCTTGACCTGTGTGAGCCAAATACATATTGAAACCTGAATCGACGCCATTAACCTCGATCTTGATTAAGTTCTTCCTGTTTTTCAAAACCCCTTGAAATTTCCCGAATCGAACATACCAAGGCGAAGATCTGAATGTCCCGTCTGGTTGTTGGACGACGATGATGTCGATCGCACCACCAAATGGATGAAACGGACCAGAGACCGTTCCAACGCCGCGGTAGATGTAGCTTCCGATCCTACCGACGGCATTCATTATTTACCCGAAAAACACAGATCCAAAGACAATCTTGAAACTGAATTAGGAAGCTTGATTGATCATACGGAATGGATCGATGAATAACAGGTAAGAGGGAATATTCTGAAAGAATGATCCAAAAGTGCAAGCAAGCGTTAATTCTTGCCGCCGGATATTATTTTGCTTCGGTGGGGTTCGTTTTGTAGTGATCTCATCCTAATCTACTTCTTACTTTGTCAATCAATTTTTATAACGTTGTTGTTATAGTTTTTCTTCATTTTTAACAACTGTTTTTACAAAAGATTGATTTTTTTAAAATAAATAATGCATTACATTATAATTATGATAAATTTAAGAAACATTACCCTACCCTTTAGTATTATAATTTTATTAAACACCATGAACTTAAATATATTAAATTAATGCAAAATGAGAAAAAATAGTATTGTTTCTAAACTCTATAAAAGTTGTAAGATATGATTTTTCTTATCAACATTTAACCACAAAAGACCGGCCGTATAATCATAGCTGCAAATACTATAGTATCCAATCACATTACAAAATAATAGAGCTAGGAAGGGGAAGATGCAACCCTATAGGAAAACAACTCTAGATTTTTGCATGTTGTTTCTTCTAAACTTAATAGATCATAATTTGCAGAAGAAGATTGACTACCGAACGAACAAGCTTTAGCGGAGTTGTTCTTTCTAATAACACCTGCTAAGATAACAGACCTATTGATTAGATTTACACTTGTATATATAGCCCGAGAAACAAATTGATCGATCCATTAGGGAAAGATCAATCCGTTATACATTCAACCATGGATCGATCAATTAGTTGGAATAATCAATCCATTTGACATTACCATATGTGTGGAGCGAGAATATATAGGTTATATCCGATTGTTTTGTAGGTGTGGTCTCAAAGCTCAAATAATGTCAAAAGCCAAGTTGAACCTCTAGAAAGTTACGACCATCAAACTCTTACCATAGATCATACATGTTGTTTTAATTCAAATCTAGATTCAAGGCTTCACCATCCACATACTTTCATGTTCAATATCTTCCAACAATTATTATATAACATATGAAATCTTAAACATGGTGAATCTATCAAATCTGATATAGTTATGTAAATAGGCTTAATATATAGTTTCCATATTATTCACTCAATTTTTGGTGGTTACTCTATAAAAATGTATAATGCTTGTCACCGATCAAAAGAAAAAAAATACAAGGAATAATTTATTCATACAAGTTGGTACTTTCGTTTATACCCAACAAGATAGTTCTCGTCTAATCCAACTCCAAAAAATATCTGAAACAATAGCAAGCTCAAGTATCACTTCCTAAGTCCATAACCACTTTATTTTCATCAACCTCCGATAACCTTTAGGTAGACAACATAAATTAAAACACTTGGTCTCTAGTTAGAAGTAACATAACCTTGAAGATAAGGTAGTAGTCGATGATCAGCATATGGATGAGTTTGTAGCTTAACAATGAGCTGGACAGAAGCTTGTTAGAGCATTTGGGAAAAGAACTAAGAACGATCAAAGATTATTGTAAAGTTTTGGACTTGAAACCAAACTTTAACAACATACATATAATTCAAGTTCAAGCATGATCAACATTAGGTGAGTATACTTCTTCCCAAGCTTGGTTTTGTCCTAATGGATTTTCCAAGTTTGGTTTTCAACGAGACAAGATGAATACTCCGCATTTGTCCATTGTTTGATCATATGAAGACAAGACAAGTTTCAGCCTAACACTTAGCCATATGCGCACTTGTCCTTTTTGTCTTTCCTTATTTTTGTGTACTAAGTTAGGGGAATGTTCTTGCCTATATAAACTCCAAAACACACATCCAGTTTCTCCTTTAATCATTTTCTTACATCAAAAGGTTTCTTCCTTGAATTTGGTTCTAGATTTGTTGTGTCCCAATATGTCTTAATCTTAGGTGTGTGTATCCTAGATCATTAGGTGTATAAAAGGTCTTCTGCAATATTTGTGAGGTCCTATCGATCTACCATTTATCCAACATATATTCTTCATTTATACATGTTATTCTCAGCTTCCATCTCAATCTATCACTCAATTTATCCAGAATTTCATTCACAAGCCATTTTGACTTCATTCACCGTCTCCATCCATTCCACACCAATTCAAAGCCTCAAAGTGCGTTATGAGTCCTAAGGAGAATTGTGTCAAGTGGGATCAGAGCCACTTTTAGGCTTAGATAACACCAACAAAGAGAGTTCTTATGCAAAGAATTAAATCTATTTTGCGTCTTTTCAAATTTTAAAAATTGGTTGTTTAAAGATTTTTGTATAACATAGATAATATGTTACGCTTGAGTAGTAACAACACGAATAAAAGCTTACATGATAGATTTCATAGGATTATATGTGGAAAATTTTAGTTTTAATTACGAGTCATGTATTGTTCATGTGAACCTATGTAAATTATGGGTTTATTTTTGTTGCAAAAATAACTAATCGTATTCTAATAAGTTGGTGGCGCATCGTATGATCGTAAATTCAGCTCTACCAAAGGATTCAGTGAGACCTGTTTCCTCTCTGTTGTTGTCTTACTTGATCCAAATATTTATTTTTTTTGTTTAGTATGATCTTTTGGTGCTAATAAGCATCCTACAATTTATTCTTGTTATGATAGAAAATGATTTAATTGCTGGAAAACAAAAATCATATGTTAGTTTGCTTGTATGAGTTTTTGTTATGAATTTATTTGAAAGTACAACGGTAGCCAATGGATAAATCAAAGGGATCCTCAATTACATTGACCAGCTATTACTTAAGACTATGACAACAAGAATGTAAAAAATGTTTGACAAACATCTAGATGCACTAAAATAAGATAATCACAACTTAGGTATGCATTCTAATTATTCAAAAATTAAAAGATACAACTTTTTCTAGAAGTGATAAAAGAACTTTATTGAAACTAACGTAACTAGAAAGTAGATAAGTCCCCATACTTCAAGTTAAGTAAGGATAAAAGCTTTAAGAAAGAACTTCTAGACATTCTAAAAAAATTTAATTATGGTATAATGCATTTGCCTTTGTCAAAAGAAGTGTGAATAAGAACATAGCTAAACGATGAGTACAACAACAAGCTCAACCAAACAGCTAAGGAAAAAGAGCTAAAGGATGATCAAAACAGTTTACATGAGCAGTAAGAAGAACGTACACAAGGTCGGACTAAAAACTTGGACTTTGAGTAAGTTTCAAGCATTGAGAAGATCACTATAGATCAAGAAGCAATACCTATATGAATAGTAAAATTCCTTGAACAGAATGAGAACCATGAAACATAACATATTGACTTTTTATTTGGAGATTCATCTTAGAATTCCAATAATTTGGATAAGACCATGCTAGTATAGGTTCTAAAATCAAGCACATCAGAAGATGTTCAAGTTTCCAAGTCATTAAAACCAAAAACACATCAACATTTTGGTGGAGAAGGCCACAATAAACGTGACGTAATTTTATACCAATAAAGAATAAAGAAAAATTTTACCTTGATGGTTTTCTAATTTTCAGGAGCAATTGCTTGCAGGCATGGATGGGAATTTAACCAACAACCATAGAAAAGAGTTCTTGCATATATACTAATGAAAGAGAATCCATCTAAAGCAACGAATACTATGAAACTCTCACCACTTAGAGTTAAGTTCTTAAACAATGATAACAAAATTAATAGGTATCAAATCCCATTACACATGCATGTCATTGCAGTATAGATGGGTTGTTAATCCGGTCAGGTGTGATGCTAATAATCTAGATGCAATGGTTCTATTAAGTCAAGCCAAGAAATAAATATGAGTTTTACTAACAAGTCCTAAGCATACAAAAAATGCAGAAAACTAAAACATAAACGAAGGTAAGCATGCATGCATAAGTAAAAGGTAGATAGCAAGTGAAACAGAAACAGAGGAATTAAAATGGTAAGAGATGCAATCAATGGAAAGGGTCCCTAAGGATGGGGGTAATTGGCTAGTATTTCTCCTCAAACTCCCTAAGTGTCTAACATGCCTCAAACAAGAGCTATCCCTAGACGATAGATTCAAAAGCAGTCAAATCCAATTCCTTGACATATGACCTCAAACTAGGTAGTATCCAGACCTAAGTTCCATTAATGGAACTCTACCTAATAGGCACTACGAACCAATCTACCTAAGCCAATAAGCACCCTAAACATCTAATTCCTTAGGTTATAATGTGCAAATCTCTGAAATCACTTTGATCAGACATTTCATTGAACACTTTTTGGGTGCTGAAATGCCTAAGTTCAGATTTCAAACGGTCAGAATGAAATGAGCATTAAGCACAATTAAACATAAGGGATCTATTAAACGATAAAGCTTAGACACCTTGGAGGAACAAGGAAACAACACTAACCCATCCCATCCTTAAGGAACCTAAGTCACTACTCACTATGCATGTTGGATGCAAAATCAGAGAAACATAAACACATAGCTACTATGTAAAAAATTTAGATCTAAGGTCAAACAACAAAGAACAGACTATATGAAACCCTAAAACTAGTGCTGAAGACCAAAACGAACAGAGATGTAGAAGATGAAGATCTAAAACGTCAAGAACACCAACCTAGAAAAGATAAACATCAATGGAACAGTAACGAAACAGACGAAATGATCAAACCAAAAACGAGATTAAAAGCATCAAAAAGTAAATCAACATGCACCATATAGTTCACAGCCCTAATCTAAGCAGGAAAATGAAGAAAACATAAGATTAACATAAACTTAAGCAAAATCTGGGTTTAGAACATGAAGAACATCAAGAACAAAAGAGAGAAAAATAAAACCTAAGAAAAAACCTAAAAATGGCAAAAAGAAAGAATGTCTTCCAAATGGATGCGTTTAGGGCTTTTTATAGTGTTCAAGAAAAGCCCTAAAATGCATAAAAGACAAAGCTAATCATTAAGTTGGGTCTTGGGTCAGGTCTATTCTGATTCAAAGTTGGTCGGGTCGGATTGCTTGGGCTCGAGCTGGAGGTAGAGTCGGGCTCGATCGTCGTGATCGAGTCATGAAGAAGAGTGGGATTAAGGTGAGAAACCGGCTGTTGCTATTGAGCCGTGAAATCTAAGTGGCTCGATCACTTGGCTTGATCGCGGGATCAAGCCATAGTTGGAGCGTGGTCGAGCCAAAGGGATGAGAGTGATCAAGGCGAGAGAGAGGGAAGGATGGAGCATGGTCAAGGCGATCGGGCCAAAGACGTTTGGCTTGATCGATGCGGCCAAGGGGAGATCAAGCCATGACCAAGGTGAAGGACGACTTGGCTCGATCACAGGATCGAGCCGGAGGCCAAGATGCGATCGAGCTAGCTTCGTCTTGGCTTGATGGTTGGGTTGAATCCTGACTTGAACTACACTTTATCTGGTTCCGTTCCACCCATTTTCCTTTCCTTCTCCAAATTCGCAACAACATTCTGAAAGCTCATGAAAGTCCTGAAAAATCTCCAAAATGCATGTATATGCAAGTGCTAATGCAAAACTTCCTAAAAATTGTAAACTTACTAATAACATCTATAGATGCAACATATGTACAAATAAAAGACCATAAACTGATGCTAAATGACTTCTAAAAATCATAAAAATGTAGAGACATCAACTTCCCCAAACTAAATCCTTGTTTGCCCTCAAGCAAGTAATTCAGAAGTCTGGACGAGAGGTTTGAAGGTTAAAACTCAGAACCAAAACATGTTGCTAACATAGGTAATACAAATGTCCTGGTTACTAGTTCTAGAATGCAATCCTAAACTCATCCTACTTAAAAAACTTAGCCATACTCATCACAGTTCATTACAGACCAGCTCCAACTTCCACAATGCATTCAAATTCATTTGCCCCTTTAACATTCATTAAGCAGGAACCATGGATCAAGTCATGTGCGTTCAATGAACTCATTTGGTCAAGGGGCAGGTTAAGGGGTAAAGATGACCCCTTCATGCAATGGCTAATGATTCAGAATAAGGTTCTCTCAAAAGGGAATGAGCTTTAGAAGAAGGCTAAAGGTAAGAACACTTAGATGCATACAGAAACAAAACCTCATCTACCTAATGCTAATGAAATCTAAGTTTCATGATTCTACCCGGTAGGAGGTCCTAAGTCTACCCTTTTAAAATTCGAAGTGATCTTACTAATTCATATTTTTCCTTTTTCATTTTTTCCTTAATTACTCTTAGGAGAGGGTTCTTTTTATTTGACTGCTAGCAGATTTAGAAACTTACTTACTTAGATGCTTATGGATTTTGACCTTTTTCATTTTCTCTAACTTCCTGGGTTGTACCCTTTTCCATTCATTGTCGTATCCTTTTCTTAGTCTGCACTAACCATACTTCCATTTCATATCTTTGTTCCCCCCAAAATATGTACTAACATATTATGTTTCTTTTCTATTCCTCTCCTAAGGTCCATTACTCTACCCTTTCATTCATTTCCAAACCAACCCAACACCAAAAATCAAATCCTACCTAGTCCTATCTAGTCCAAAAAGCATGGATTAGAACTACATGAGATCCCATTCTTGTCAGTTCGAACCTAACACTTTCTACCAAGATCATTCCATAAAAGACTTGACACTCAATAGTATATTCATGGCTTGAAAGAAGGCAAGGTTCAAGGGTAGGGATTCTACTTGGGTTAACAAGAGTGGTAAAATGGTAGAAGATAACCCAAATATGTATATAATATATGTGAGTTCACATTCAGCACACAAGCATGATAATTACACGTTCAAATTTAAGTTCTAATAGATAGGGGCAAACTTCAAATCACAACATGCTTCAGGAGAGAAATGATTTTGCAACTTCACATTCCAAGCATGGTCCATTTTTACTTGAGACTAAATCAAGATGCCTTAGACAACTAATAACCAGGGCACTTATACTTTATGAGAAAACAACATACTTACAAGGTTATTATCATCTTAGTTCCCTATGTAGATGCAAATGACAAACCTATAAATCTAGCATCCTAAATGCAATTACGTGAACACTTTGTCTTCGAAAGATAAATTTTTTAAAAAATTCAAATTTTTATGGGTTTTCTATGCTTGAGATGCTATGCAGGATTGGAGGTCAAACATGAAAATTTCATTAGATAGCTCCTAAACTCTCCTCCCAAAATCGAATTATATAGTCCCTTGTGTAATCCAAATTCTCAGAAGCGTTTAGAAGGATGATAGACAACAAAAACAGAAAGCACACTTATGAAAACAGAAAGCGTAAACACATGCAAATGAAATGGATTATACAATGGTCAGGTAGATGGCGATGGACCTCAGTTATCCCGATTTTGGGAGTTGGACAAATCCTCATATAGGGAGAGGTTTGAAAGGTTGACAGAGCAAGATTCCAGGTTTGTCATGGGAGAAACGATTTCCCTTGTGTTGGAGGTGTCGTGTTTGAAAGGCAAATTTTCATGCCTTTTGAAAGTGGTACACCTGCTGTTTAGGAGTAGGAAGATTGCCTTCATATTGTTCGATGCCCTGAACTGATAGCAAAATTGAGCGTCCACATTCCCCACTATATACTGAATATCCCTAAGGTAATTGATATCCATCAGCCTCGGTGTCCAGAAATTTCTTCCAAGAGCTGCCTGAGTAAGTTGAAGGGTAGGTGTTATCCACCCTCCGATTTGTATTTGAGGCGTCATCCCTTCTCTTGTGATCCAGTCAAGATCCTTGAACTTCAGAGACTGCTGCATGAATATCTTTAAAAGGCATGTCTTTTCATCAAAGATAGTATGGAATATGATCTGGGTCTGCAGAGTGTTGCAGACATATCGCTTAATGCCCAGACGCGATAAGTCCATCTCTTCGGCTAAGATAGTGCTGGTATCTCTCCTAGAGAAAAATGAGTTGGCGAGGATTTGTTGTACATATCTAACCGCTGGGTGGCGGATGCATAAGTTCTTGGTTCGTCCTGCCTTGAAGTCCTTGGAACCTATCACATCCCAAATGATTTGGATCTCGTCTGGAACACTTTCAAACACATAAGGTTGAAACCTCTAGCATTAGAAACCATAGATAGCTTCCAATTGACTGAAGGTAAATTTTTTTGTTCTACCACGCAAATCCTGGAAGCTTATTGATATGATCCTCCCTTGATGATCGATGCTTTGAAGGTGGAGAGTGAGAATATTAAACTCAAAAACAGTGGCTGGTGGATGAAGGTAGAAGTTATGGAGCGGATAAATGACAAAGGGATGGAAAACCTTTGAATTTTAGATAGAAGATTCAAGGATATCACACCCAAGAACCGGATAGAACCTTTTAGAATCACACTACAAAGGGTTTTGCTTCGGAATCACTCCTAGGCATATTATGAATCACTCAGATTTTAAGAGAATCACTCTCTTGTTGGTTCCAAAAATACTCACTCGAATCTTCTTATTATTATTATTCATGATATGAGCCTCTTTTTATAGAGGAAGATACAAAAATTTCGTTCATAATAAAAGCTAAACATGCAAGACATCTAGGGAAATGAATTACAACTACTAAGGTACATGTAAGAGAGAGAAATTGGCAGAATTGAATGCTCTCTTTGCTTCAAACGAAAATGTATTTCCTTGATTGTTTTTGGACTGGATCAACCTTTGTTAAGCTACAATAATTAACCATGAGTGTAGACCAGTTTTATTTGTAGCTTAATTCATTCTGGTTTGGTTGGAATCCTTCTTTAAATATGCGCTGGTCCGAAACAAATAAACTGAATATTTCCTGATTTGTAAATTTAGTAACTCCGTCATTTGAACTCCATTTGATATGATTCTTCTTTGAGGAGTTAGATAATTGAGTTGTGAACGTTCTCCATTAGTTTCATGATTTTATACCTCGTGGTTGAAAGGATATGATACGATGAATGAACACATGTACTGCTGCCTCTCATGATCACTTCACTTATAAACCCTCGGAATATAACACTTCCAAAGAAGCAAGGAACATGCACGTCGGTTTCTGGTGAGCCTCAAACTCTATTGGAAGTACGCTTGATATCCCCATATCCTTTGATATAGCTTTTACTTGTTCAAGGATGCCCAGGGTTCCCAAGGAATCTACATTAGGGAATGTTGATTCCGTAAATTTGACTTGCATCAGCGCCATGTATATGTCTTTAAATGAAGGTCCACTTTAACTGCTAGGCATTCCTATGTTTGACATGATGATCTCGGTAAAAAGAAAATTAGAGTCGTTAAGTTGTGTTATGTGAAAACGCAATTTGGAGGACTCTGTTAAAACTAACCCAGAAACATGCATAGTCAAAATTGATGTTTTAAACCCTCAGAGCATACTTTCAAAGTTGAGGAACCGAAACTTTTAGAAAAAGAGCTGAAACCAAAACCAATTTTTAAAAATTTCGGATCAAGTTCTCATGAGATTAAGAGTTAAAAACCAAAGTTGATGATTCTTGAGATCTGTTGAACCTTGAGACCTTAGGTAAATCGATCGAAGCAACAAAGAAGGTGATTGCAAAAGAGTAATGGTTGTATGAGAGTGATGAGAGTATAAGAGAAGTAGTGAACTCCCTTATATAGAGTGATGGTTGAAATGTTCATGCGGAGGAGAAGTGTTGTTGAAGCTTGTGGATGAGGTTTAAAGTGTTGGTATGTGGAGGAGGATCAAATATGGTGTATGTGGAGGTGGTTTAAAGGAGGGATAAAGGGGTGATGGAGGTGTAAGAGCTTTTTAGGGAATCTTGGAAAGGTGTGAGAGGAAATTTCTTGGCATGGGGTGAGTAGTGGGCAAGTGGGGAGACAAGCCTTGAAGTGAAGTGTGGAGAGCTTGGCTCGATGGATTTGAAGTATAGGATATGGCTCGATCAAAACGTCCAAGACGGCTCGATAAAAATTTTCCTTGGCTCGATCATACGTGCCTTGGCTCGATCGAATTATGACCGTGGCTTGATCAACGTTTGTTCGGTTCGATCATGGTCCAAAAAATGTTATTTTCCGTGGCTCGATCACGTTGGACAAACGTGGCTTGATCGAAAACTTGAGCTAATCCAGTGCTCTTCTTCTCTCGTTGCAAGATGCCCAAAACCTAACCCAAATTCCCTAAAACACCATATTAAAATTGAAATGCATTAAACAAAGAACTTAAATAAAAATCATAAAAATTTCATATGTACAAGGATAGACATGAGACTTCCTCCCAAGTGAGCTGGTTTAAAGTCACTAAGCTTGACTTCCATTTTCTTAAAATTAGTGACCCTGAGACGGTTCCCCAAGGAGAACCGAGTTCTTTTCTTAAACGACTATGTTATCATCGTGTTGGTTGATTTGGTAGTTCATCTTCGACCCTTTATCAATTTCTACAGCAAGTATGATTTCTTCACCAGACAGGATTTCCTTGATTAAGAAGTTAGTGGAGCATTTTGGATTCACATTCCCCAGATCGTACTTGAACCTTGTATTGAGTAGAAACGCTTGATCTCCACTCTTGATGTCCATTGTTTGGGTACGAGGCTCGAAACATTTTTCAGAATTGGGAGTGCCTGAAGATAGTTTCTGAGGTGGGATACGTTCAAGTTGTTGTTTGAACTCAGGATTTCCTTTTCCTGAAATTTTCAGTTTGTTCTCATCAGTTGATATATCCAATTTCCTTATTTCTTCTAACTCTGTAGGAACTCTTGCATTTAGTTCTTTGATAAGCCAAAATGTTTCATGGTGCCTTGAAAACTGGTTTGAATCCTTCTCCAATTCATTCTCAAATGAGTCACTGCTTGAGTACCCATCCTCATCATTATTCTCATTCCTTTCCTTGATTGAGAATAGCTGGTCTTGGATTGTAAGCTTCTTCGTCTTGCTCTTGATGTTAAAGATCATCCTTGGACCATTTCCTACGTTCAACCTGATGTTACCTTTCTTGACGTTGATCACAACTACAACTGTTGGTAAGAATGGTCTTCCAAAGATCATTGGGTCCTTCGGCTCTTCATCCATTTCCAATACCATAAAGTCAGTGGGTATTTATACATCCCCAATATTGATGGGTAAGTTTTCCAGGGTGCCAATAGGATACCTAATTGATTTATCTGCCAACAACAGAGTTACATTTGAAGTCTTGAATTCATTTAATCCCAGCTTCTTAGCAGTGGATAAGGGCATTAAGTTGATAGACGCTCCTAAATCACAAATGAATTCGTTAAAGGTTAGGGGTCCTAGTGAGCATGGCAAAGTGAATGAACTAGGATCCTCTTGCTTTTCTGTTATCAAAGCGCTGCATTCGACAATTGGTTTCAGCACTTCTTGAGTAGTCTCTTCCCTCATAGGTTTCTTAAAGATGTCTGGATATTTTGCCATAATCTCTTTCTTGAAACGTGATGGGAATGGAAATCTTGGAACATAAGGTGGTGGAACGAAAGGTGTTACATTCTCCTTTGAAGTAGATAGCTTATTACCAGGAACAGATTGTTCACAATCCGTAGTTGAAGCTACGTTTAATCTCGAATCGCCCCCAACTTGAATCACACTGTCCTCAATGCAAGTAGTAGTGCAAATGGGAGGAGGAAGGTCATTGGTACTCCCCAGGAATATGGCATTGACATGATCATACTCATTTGGGTTCTACATAGACTTTTTTGAAAGTTGACCGTTTGTAGAAGCAGAAGTGGATGTAGTCTTGCCTTCTAGAGCAGTAACTCTGGAGTTGAGAGTTTTAATCTTCGCATAGATGGCGTTGAATAAAGAATCCATCTTGTGGTGAAGTTCACCAAACTTCTTTGATGTCTCCATGACACTATTGGCTTGACCTTGAAGAAGAAGTTGTAACATTACTTCAATGTTGGAAGGTTGAGCTTGAGGTGGGTTAGAGGTGAAACTAGGAGGTGCACCAGTGTGAAAACCCGTATTTTGGCAAGAAATTTTTTTTTCGTTTTGTATTTATATTTCG
>OVBE01007423.1:4298-18502 GCA_900406425.1 Iberis pinnata
TTAGAAAAATTAAAACCATAGATACTTTTTCAGTTTTGTGCTTGATTTTTTATATATTTTTTTAATGAGTTATAAATCTAATCATTAGTATATATTTGATAGAATATGAGAAATATAAGTACGATAGAGATGATCGATTATGAGAATGAAGAGAATGAAGAAGATTAACTTGTACTAGGTTAAGAAAAACAAAGAAGGCAACAAGAGTTTATATAGATTATTACAAAGTAAATTAGGGCTTCAGGTTTCTTCAAAACGACCCTCTTTCTTTTTTTTCTTTTTCTTTCAACACTCCCCCTAAAGCTTAGCAAGAAAATAGATGATATGACTAAGCTTGGAACCATAAGTTTACCTCATTAAAAACCTCAGAAAGAAAACCTTGTGGGACAATACTTTTACTAAGGGGAAAAAAGTATAAACCTTCCGGCCCGGGGAACGAGTACTCATGTCATGATGGCTAGTTTTCACACTAACTTTACCTTTATCCCTTTGTAATCATTCAGCTTTAAACCTTCTGGGCTTCTCGATATGGAGAGAAAGTAGCACTTCCACTAGATTACTTGTGAACTATCACTTGACTTCTCAAGTTCACAAGCTTCTCTCCGAAGCTCTTTGTGCTTATTTGAAATAACACAACTATGATAATGATACTTTGAGACGGTAAGTTAGACAGCTCTTTTTAACCAGGTACTCAAGAGTACTCGTTTGGATCTTCTAGTCTTTTGAGTCCAAGCTTGTTGTGGATGAACTTGCACACACTTATACTTACAACTTTGGTGAAGATATCGGCCAACTGATTATAGTTCTTTGTGTAGCAAGGTAAGATTATTTTCTTTTCTACCATTTCTCTGACCTTGTGGCAATCTAACTCCACATGTTTGGTTCTTTCGTGAAACACTGAATTGGATACGATGTGAATAGCTGCTTGATTGTCGCAATGCATGGTGATATGATCATTCTGATCAACACCTAAGTCTTTGAGAAGAACTTTAAGCCACATCAACTCAGTTGTAATCTTTCTCATGGCTCTATATCCAGCTTCAGCCATTGATAGCGCCACAGTCTTTTTCTTCTTTGACTTCCAAGTGACTAAGTTTCCTCCTACAAATGTATGATATCCCGTCGTTGATTTCCTATCATTCTTGTCTCCTGCCCAATATGCGTCACAATAGCCCATGATTTATGTGTTTTTGTTATAGCCCATCCATATGCTTCGTCTGGGAGCACATTTGAGATACTTGAGAATTCTATCAAACATGTTCCAATGGTGATTCTTTGGAACTTGCATATGTTGACTTACCTGATTCACAAAAAAAACTATAAGGTCGTGTAATTGTTAAGTAGATTAGCTAACCAACAAGTCTTCTATAGAGTGTTGGGTTTTCGTATTGTTGATCTTCAATCTCCCCCTTTCGGATCGCTTTGTATCCTTCTTCAAGTAGAGTTTTTGCAGGTTTGGAACCTAATTTACCCGTCGAAGACAACAAATCCAACGCGTACTTCCTTTGAGATAGAAACAAGCCTTCCTTTGTTCAACATATTTCTATCCCAAGGAAGTACTTTAGTTCACCCAAATCTTTAATGTCAAAAACAGATTTGAGATAGATTTTAGCGTCTTGGACAACTACATTGTGGCTTCCTATAATGATAATATCATCAACATATACAAGAATGACAACTATAACTTTTTGACTCTTTGAAGTGAACAATGACTGATTAGTTTCATGTCTCTTGAACCCTTTTGCCTTTAAGGTTGTGCTGAGTTTTTGATACCAAGCTTTTGGAGATTGTTTCAGGCTATAGATAACCTTCTTTAGCTTTAGAACCTTACCTAGTGAGCAAAAGGTTGAACAACTTGGAGGTGGAGTCATATATACTTCTTCTTCTAGTTCTCCTTGAAGAAATACATTCTTAACATCCATCTACCATAAGTCCCACTCGAGATTCGTAACTAGTGAGAATACAACCCGTATATAATAGAGCTTAGCAACCGGTGAAAACGTATCAAAATAATCCTTCCCATATATTTGAGTAAAGCCTCTTGCCACAAGTCTTGCTTTATACCTTTCTAAGTCTCCGTTACTCTTGTACTTGATGGTGAAAACATACCTTGAGCTAACCGTCTTCTTTCCTTTAGGCAAGTCGACTTCATCCCAAGTTTCATTAACCACCACTGCTTTGTATTCCTCTCCAACAACTTTTCTCCATACTTTGATTTCATCGCTTCTTCATAAGGCTTTGGAACAAAGTTTGCATCGAGTTTTCCCAAGAAGACTTGATGTTCTTCAAGAAATGATGCAAGATAACATACTGCTTGAATTGGATGAACAACTAAGTTGTTGTTGTAGTAGACTTTACCGTCTTTCCATTGAGACAGAAACTTACGTCTAGTACTTCTTCTTAGTTGAACCGGTTTTGGTTCGGTTTCGTTCTCGGTTTCAGATTCATCTCCATCTTGAGCATGAAAAATCGGATGGCCTTCCTTGGATGGTGTTTCGTGGATGATATCCCGTGGATGGTGTTCCTTGGATGATGTCCCATGGATGGTCTTCCGTAGATGGTGTACCGTTAATGGGATTCTGTGGATGGTGTTCCGTGGATGATGTCCCGTGGATGGTGTCCCGTGGATGGTGAATCTTTTTCATCAGTACTTGTCTCCCCCTCGTGATCAAGATGGGGATGATTTTCAGCTTCTGGTATAGTCTAGACAAGAGCTTCTTCAGTGTCACTATCTTCATGTAGATCAATACCAAGGTTTTCCATCAAGTTCTTGAGGTTTGTAGCTCTATTTGAGACCAATTTGAATAGGTCTTTTAGATTTCCCAAATCTTAATCTTCATAGAAATCATGTACCTTTAATGAACTTTACATCTCTAGAGATCATGACTCGTCGAGTTTCTTGAACATAACACTTATGCCCTTTCTGAGTGCTTGAGTAGTCGATGAGCATGACTTTGACACTCTTTGGTTCGAGTTTGTTCCTTAGATTATCTGGAATCATGACATAACACATACAACCAAACATACGTAAGTGATTAAGATATGATTTGTTGTTATTGAGAACCTGATAAGGGGATAGATCATCAAGGATTTGTGTTGGTATCCTGTTGATGAGATGACACACCGTGATCAAATTATCCGAACAAAAACATTTTGGAACATTGTTGTGAAACATCATGGCCCTAGTGATCTTCATCAGATGTCTATTCTTCCTTTCAGCTACACCTTTCTGTTGAGGTGTATATGGAAAACTAGTTTGATGTATGATTCAATGATTTGCGAGATGGTCTTTGAACGCACTACTCATGTACTCTCCTCCATTATCTGACCTAAAAACCATAATTCTTGCATTGTATTGGTTAGTCACATAACATTGAAAATTCTTGAATGCTTCTAAGACTCTACCTTTTGATGCAAGCAAAGTTACCCAAGTGTATTTTGATTTTTCATCTATAAATGTAACAAAATATTTATGGTTCTCTCTAGATGCACATGGAGAAGACCAAACATCGAAATGAACAAGATCAANCCATAAACCACATTTGATTTGGAAAAAACTGAATGACTATGTTTTCAAAGAATACACACTTTGCAATTAAAAGATTTATTAAACTTAACACCTAGAAACATCAAACTTAAAGCTTTAGAATTCGGATGGCTAAGTCTAGCATGCCTCACAACATTGTTTAAATGAGAAATAACAGACTGAAAAACAATAGAAAATTTTGCAGATAAATCGGCGCTTGAGTTCAAAACTTCGAGTACATAAAGATCTCTTTGGGTTGCTCCCTTACCAATCACGACTCTGGAACTAATATCCTGAAACCAAACTTCGTTAGGACTAAAAATAACCAATCAATTTAAATCTGTAGCAATTTGTTTAACATATACTAGGTTGGAGGTAAAATTCGGCATGAACAAAGCTTGAGATTCCCTACCAAACAGATTCAGATTACCTAGTCCTTTAACCGGAACTTTACTACCGTTTGCTATGATTACATTACCTAAAGCTGGTTTTATATTGCTAATCATATCTGCATTACTAATTATATACATGGCTTGCTCCTGAATCTATGATAGTTGGTTTAACAATGTTCTGAGAAATTTGAGCATTTAAAGAGATACGTGAAGTCTTACTAGATCCTTTCAGGGCTTTGATGAGAGGGTCGAGGTCAGACTTCTTCATGTACTCATCCTGGAAGGAAACTATGGAGGTGCTGGCTTCCTCAACCTTGTAGCTTGAATGGTTCCCTTTGTCGCTTTTTATTTTTAAGAGTAGTTGGCTTTGGAATCCTTGAACTTTCTTGGTTTGAGATGTGGATGATGAATCCGACACTTCTCCCTGATGTGACCCTCATTCTTGCAGTGATCACACATAAGACTCTTCCTCTCTTCAGATGGCTTGTAACTCACCTTGTTCGCTAGTGCTAGATCTTTACCTTTTTCTTTCTTTCTAGAGAATAGGCTTACGGATCCATGCTCTTTCTGAAGTTTTGCACAAACGTCATCAACTTGTAGCTTGTCTGATATGAGGATATGTTGAATCACGTCCTTGTAGGATGGGTTTAAGGTGAAGAGAAGACTAAAGACTTGATCTTGCTCTCTCCTCACTAGGTACTCAGATGGATCTGTAGTCACGGGTTTGAGCATCTCATACTCGGACCAAAGTGATTTGAATCTCCCAAAGTGTTCAGAGAAATCCATTTGTTCTTGTGCCAACTCCTTGATGGCTTTCGGAACTTCATACACCCGGCTCAGATTTGAGAGATTACCGAGCACCTTTTGTAGAGAATTCCATAGATCCTTTGTAGTGCTGCAATAGGAATATACTTTAAGAAAACGTGGAACTAGGGTTTGTTGAATGTTGATGAGGGCTTTGTTGTTCTCTTGGAATCACTTTTCCTCTTCAGCAGTGAGCTCTTTATCACCCTTTGCTTCAATTTCTTTAGTAGAATACTTTTGTGTAATCAGATGATTCCATAAAACCACGACCACGTAGATAAGTCCTGAGAGTTCGAGTCCATAGAAGATAGTTGATCCCCTTGAGAGTTACGAATTTCTGCCTTGAAACTTCTTTGTCCTCCATTGAAAAAAACTTCGAATCGGGCAGTTACACGATGAGGTTGATTTAGTATTCGATCGATTTAGGGACTGTAAAAGAGATTAAAGTTTATGCGGAAACGAGATTAGCAGCTTATTGCTTTGGTACCATGATAGAATATGGGAAATATAAGGATGATAGAGAGAATCGATTATGAGAATGAAGAAAATGGTAAAAATTAACTTGTATTAGTTTAAGAAAAACAAAGTAAATTAAGACTTCGAGTTTCTTTAAAACGGTCCACTTTCCTTTTTTTTCTTCTTCTTTTCAACAATATTAACATAAAAAGCTGGAAATAAATTTATATAATGCTTAAATGGGCTTTTTGTTTTTGTTTCAATAGAGATTTTATATGGAAAAATTGCTTGAGGGATATTGGATAGGCCCAAAAAAAAATTCCAAAGTCTGAAAAAATTCAATTAATAATGATTTTGTCAAGTTAATATCTAGTTTTAGTTAACTGAAATAAGAACTTAACAAAAAAAAATGATATTTATTTGGCTAAATTTTAAAAATTGAAGAATGTGTTATGGCTGTTTCACACATGTATCATGTGTCTCTACATGCCATACATGTAACAGAGTTTAAATACGAGAAAATAAAGAAGATACAAAAATCTTTAGGTTCTTACTTTTTAAGAAATAAAAAACACATACCAAAAAGAAATCATTTTTGGTTAACTGAAAAAAACATGAAATCAAATAAATTGAACGGAGAATTTATTACTTTTTTTTCACGAAATGACGACTTCTCTATTTATCGGTTATGTGAAAACATCAAGTGAATCAACACACCAATAAGGTAAAGAAGTGCCAAAAAAAAACATTGCGCTCTCAAGATCGTCTAGCGAGTAGATCAGTTCTAAGATTAGACGATCGGGGTTGATAGACCAGGGTGAAAGCATCGTAACTTCCTTTGAGGATTGAGAATTCCTGAAATTCTGTAGCAAAGGCCGGCCACTCTAATGGTGTTTGCACCATTTTGGTCAATTCGGCAGAATCAGTCAAAAAAGACCACAAAATCTCCTTTTTAAAATAAGCGACCTCTTCGCCCAAAGTAAGCCGCATAACTCCGTATGAATGGGTGATTGTGCCTGCTCCGATCCTCTCATTCCCAAAATATCGACTGTTCCATCTTGGAGTTGTAGAACCCAACCTATACCGCAAGTATGAAATCCTTGCTTTCAGGAGCCATCTATGTAACATGCAACATGATTCTGCGACCACACTTGCGAGCTCCTGAAAATGGGAATGTTTCCCAGAGTCCGTTGATTTTGAACCTCCTGATGTTGTTTTTCATTTGCTGATACCCATTCCCGAAATTCCGATTGAGAAAGCTGAACTATATCTGGTGGCGATTGAGTTTGTCCACGATATACTACCGAGTTGCGGGCTTTCCATATAAACCAAATCAACCAAACAAAAAGTTTGTAAGGCTCTTCCTGAGTTGCTGATGACGGAGAATTTATTACTTTTATAGTTATATATATATATATATATATATATATATATGAAAGATATATATTTTGCATATTAAACAAGTACACGCCAAAGAATCTTTATTTTTATATATTCGAATAACTTTTAAACGAAAAATTGGATCAGTACTAGAATTTTGAAAAAACCAAAACCAAATTGTATTTCAAATAAGTTTCAAACGTTTTTAGTTTTTATAAAATAAAATAAAAACTAAATCATAACTGAATCATAAATTGAAACACCAACCACTATTAAAAAGTACGAAACTTGATTTGATATACAAAAACACTTCATGTCACACACATAATACAACATGATTTGTTTAATTAGTTCATAAGATATTAAAACTTTATTTGTATGATTTAAAGGAAACCTTGCATCCAACAAATCCTTTTGTGTTACAATTATATTTAGAGAACTTAATCGAATTTATGTTTTATGATTAGGATATTCTAAAATAGCACATATTAGATTTATGTTCCAAAAATAAACATAACAAAAATAAGAAATGCGAACATAAACAAAAAATTTGCAATGCAAATTTATAACAAATAAAAGTACTAGATAAATTTCCGGTTTAGTTTCTTCAATAATATAGATGACAAAAAAGATAAAATTTGTTTTTCGGCTTATCATAGTGTAATACCACACAAAGATAATAAAAATCATCGGAGATTTGATGCTCTTGCGACGATCAGTGGTGGTGGTGGTGGTGGTTCATAAATGGAAAATCCATTTTCTCCGCCGCATAACTCATTTGCTCAGGATATTTCATCATCTCCATAAAAAATTCTTCTTGGCTTTGATCATAGTTTTGATTCAAATTAAAATTCCGAGGTTGCTCATAAAATCTAACCTGTGAAGCTTTTGGATGACGAAACTCTTGATCTTGACTATGTTCTTGATGGTGATGATGTTGTTGAATAAGATCAAAACCAACTTGAGGAACACTCACAACCACATTAGCATTAGAAGATTCACCCATCTCTACACCAGACTCTTCTAAACTCTCGATCCTACGATTAACATTTTTAAGATATTGCTCAATCATATAACCTAAGTCATTAAGATCTATAACATTCAAATGAAACATCCTCATGTTTCCGACCAAACATTGGAACATTACTTCTATAATCTCCATCCCCCTATTCTCCTTCTTCTGTTTCTTTAATTGCTCGTAAGCTTTCGTGATTTTTTGGGTGAGATAAGTCTCTTGATCCACCATTTTCTTGTTTTGGTCCATCTCTGGTATTGTTCTAAACTTTGAAATAATCCTTTGCACGCCAGAGTTTGATGGCCATACTTTAGGATTAGTGTTGTAAGGACTATAAATGATTGCACATGAAGTGATATCACATAGAGTCGAAAGTTCATTCACTTTCTTCATCAAACCTTTCAATCTTTTTTTGAAAGTTGCTTTTCTTGATGAATCATTTGAAATGTAAGCAAGTTTTACTTTCTTTCTTGTCATTTTTTTGTTGTGTATTGTGTATTGTATGTTTGAGTATGTTGGTGTGTTAGTGTTATATAGTGATGAAATGATAAAAAGGTGATTTATCTCATTTAATTAGAGACATTACCATTTTGAAAAACAGATAGGAAAAAAATTAAAATAAGATTATACCTAATAAAGTTGTGAATATATTTGATTTAACGTCATTTTAATTAATTAAATTAACTCACGTAAGATTTCTTATCTAAAAGAGAATAGTTGGCATATTTGTAATCAATTCTAAGATATGGTTTTATGAGTAGTTTTCAAAGTCTAATTTCAATACATTTACGAGATATTTTTCTTTTATTGGAGATTTTATTATTATTTTTGACTGTTAAATCAACCACAAATATAATACGGAAAATTATGAAAAACATAAAAAACTATCTAAATTAAAATTATAGACCATATATATTTTAGTTAAAGATATAGACTAAAATTAACATAATTATCCTTTTAACTTAAATATTAATTTAATTTTTCACTAAAAATATATGTCTAACAATGATTCTAAACAATCTACTATCATTAAACATCTTTTATAACCAAAAATTTGACATAAAAACCCTTTAAATTTTTGAACATGGTATGATTATAATTTAGTATTCGTATACATACTTAATTAATAAAGTTATTGAGCATAGTTAAATCATTTTTCTTGTTCTAAATTTGTTTGGTAGAATTAATATGTATAGTTATTTGACAAATTTTGACGTATAGTGATTTATTAAAGTTTTTGTTGCAAATTTTTTATGAAAGGTTATTTCGTAGTAGTTTTTATATTAATATGGATGCGTTTTTAATAAATACAGTTTCTTGGAAAAGTTATTTTTGAAATTAGTTGTTGTGTATAGTTATTGTACATATTTTGGTAAAACTTTTTTCGTATACATATTTAGAAAATTTATAGTTATTAAGTATAATCTATATGCAAAGTTGTTATATTGATTTCGTAAAAGTATTTATCAGATACAGTTTTCAAAAATTTTCTTCTGTATAACTATTTTCGCTGTGTCGTTGAATGTTTTCTTTTTCAAAATTTTCACGTGTTCAAATTTCTTTTACTGAAATATGATAATTAAAAAAAAGCAAGCCAACAAAATATGATTATATGATTTTCTTAGTTAATCTACTATAAAATAGGATACAATTTTAATTAAAAATATTTAGCTTATTATTTTAATTATTGTATTGTCTTAAGTTTATTTTATTAATTCTCCCAACATGTTAAGCATTGTAGAGATAGTTTCTCGATTAGTAAAAGTCATTAGCATATTAAAAATTTATAGTACCCATTGTGAAGCATAAATATTTAATAAAACTTAACATTATAAAATAATTAACTAAAAATGATGTAACTATGCAATTAGATTAAAAATATATATGATATGTATTTAAAAAATCTTACAATATAGTAAATATTATTACAAAAACGTGTTTATTGAAGGAAATACTAAAAACTAGAATTATGAATATAAATATTAAGATATTCATAATATTTTCAAAATTAAATCATAAACTCCAATTATTTAATTAAAACCAAAAAACAAAATCAAAGTCTAATTTTTATATTTATAGTATACTAAAAATTATAAATTTGTGATATTTTTATCTCACCAACATCCTACAACTTATATATAAATATAAAACATTCATCTATTAACTATTAAATGCAATATTTACTAATAAGACATTACATAATTAGCAATAACATCTTAGAAAAATTTCAAATATCATCATTTAATTACGTGACCCTATCGTGTAATTTTTATTTAGATGTTTTAATATTTGTGTGTTATGTAATTTTATTTTGTTGCAATTATTCTCTTTTGTATTAAATTTGCCTTATGTTTTTCATTTTGTACAATTTTTTTAGTAGTAACTGATATTTCTTCTGTTTTAATATTATAATTTTATTTTATATGTTTATAAAAATAATATATATTTAAAATAAAACATAAAAATATTATGACTATAATAATTAAAATAAAACTTAAAATTACTATTTAAGAATAATAGATAAATATAGAGACTAAAAATGCAAAGAAAAGTTGATAACTCAAATTTGAGGTATCAGAATAGTAATACCTCACTTTTGGAGATACACTAAGACTAGTGATCTTGTACTGGTACGGCATAACTCATGATTTTTTCGAGTGTGTCAGTCTACAAGATTCTATAATTAAAAATAAAATAACAATTACTCGTAATTATGATTGATTTTAACATTTTTTAAATCAAATATTTTTTTTCCAGTTTTGTGCTTATTTTTTATATAAATTTTTAATGACTTATAAAGCTAGTAATTTATATATATATATATATATATATATATATATTAATATAAAAAGTATTTGGAAATAAATTTGTTGTTTTCATGCTTCGAAAACCGGCCACGCTGATAATGCAGAAGAAAACAAAATTAAGATTAACAATATGGCTTAACACTTTCTTGACTCAACTACGTTTTTAGGGGTGTCAAATGAGTAACCCAACACAAAGCTGAGTTAAACTATTAATTAATGGGTTATGTCAATTTAGTCCATTAAATAAATAATTTCAAAAAAGACCAAAAACTAGTTTTGTTATACCAAAAAACACTTCATGTCACACACATAATTGATGCAATACCATTTGTATGATTAATTCATAAGATATTAAAACTTTATTGAATGATTTAAAGGAATCCTCTTTCTCCTACAAAACCTTTTATGTTAAAATTATAATATTTAGAGAGTCTAATCCAATATATGGTTTATAATTACGATATTCTGATAATAGCACATATTAGATTTATGTTCCAAAAATAAACATCACGAAAATGAGAAATGATAACATAAACAAGCAAAGTTTATAATATTTATGTTTTTAAGATATTGTTTAATCATATAACATAAGTCATTGAGATCTATAACATTCAATTGAAATATCCTCATGTTTCCGACCAAATATTGGAACATAACTTCAGTCATCTCCATCTTCCTATTTTCCTTCTTTTGTTTCTTTAACTGCTCGTAAGCTTTCCTTATCCTTTGTGTGAGAAAAGTCTCTTGATCCACCATTTTTTTATTTTGGTCCATATTTGCACATCAGAGTTTGATGGCCATACTTCAAGATTAGTGTTGTAAGGACTATAGATGATTGCACATGCAGGAATATCACATAGAGTCGAAAGTTCATTCACTTTCTTCATTAAACCTTTCACTCTTTTCTTGAAAGTGGTTTTTTTTGATGAATCATTTGAAATATAAGCAAGTTTCAATCATCTTTAAGTTGTGTTTTGTGTATTGTATGCTTTCAATATGTTTGTGTGTTTGTGTTATATAGTGATGATTTATCTCATTTAATTTAGAAACATTAAAATTTTGAAAATACAGCTAGGACAAAATAAAAATCAGATTATATACCTAATAAAGTTTTGATAATATTGCCATTTAAACTAATCAAAAATCAACTCACATGAGGTTTCTTATTTAAAAGGGATTACTTGGCATATTTGTAATCAATTCTAAGATATGGTCTTATTGGAGATTTTTGATGTTTGATTGTTAAATCAACCAGAAACATATTAAACATTGTAGATAGTTTCTCGATTAGTAAAAGTCACTGGCACCATTCTTTCTGAATTTTGATCTATATAATACACCTACGTTAAAATTCATCCGATGGTGATAAGTGTTACTTTTAACTTCGATAGTGACATGTGTATTTTTGAAAACTAATATTTTTTGTTATTTAAATTTTTATATATTATAACATAGAAAATTTGAAAAAGTATATATATAAAAATAGTTTCAAAAAGAGAAAACTAATAATAGATTACAAAAAACATCGGTAAAAATGTATAATATTAAAAAGAAAGAACTAACAATAATATATATTTTATTATATAAATTAGAATATATAATGTGAATTTGACATGTATATAATTTAACTCGGGTAGTAACTAGTGTCAAAAAGAATTGTCAAATATTCTTAGGGAAAATTAGTTTTCTTTTTCAGTTATTTGTATCATAAAATGAAGATATGAAGGTTCAATATGTTAATGTAAAATTATAGAAAAATAATTATAATATATAGAAAAGGGAAACATAGTAAGAAAATTCTAATATTTTTTAAAAACTATGTATTTGAGTAATCGTCTCTATCATCCCTCCTCTGGTCTCTCCTTAAAATCTAAAACATCTCTCTGCTTTTTGTAAAAGCTAGTATTTTTAATTTAGTTTAGTTAATTTTATAAAATATTTCAAAAATCTAAAAACTGTTTTAAATTGTTTTCGGTTAAATATTCAAAATATAATGTAGAAATCATATTAAATTGTAAAATTGAATTTACACGATATAGAAGTTAAATATTTGAGTTTGAGTTCACTAATTCAAATTTCGAGTTTAGTTTTGAAGGAGGTGTAGGGTTTGGTTTGGGGGTTAGATTTTAGGGTAATTGTAATAGATAAACATAATATACCCTATTATTAAAAAAATAACACCTAAACCTATGCTACCTCTCTCTCTCCATCGACATTATACAATATAACCGATATAACCCCTACTATCCGAAACAATTACTCTATTTCACTAGGCAACCTTTATCAGAAAAATAATAATTTCTTTTCCATTAATCTGCGAACTTCGTCTTCTCTTTCCTGATAATTTACGCCGAGAAAACTCAACCGCCAGCCATAAATTCATCTCTTAACATTTCTCAACTGCTACAAGTTAAATCAAATTGAATCTGAGTTCCTCATTTTGATTTTTTTTATAGCACTTAACCACAGAGAACAGAAATTGAATAGTAACCACCGTGAAGGGTCCCCAAGTTTCCTCCAAACATCAACCCAGTTCACATACCTCGGATCTAGGATTTGTTAAAGAAGGTAAATTTCACTTTACTATTATGTTAATTTTAGTTAATTGCTTGATATTGCCCGAAATTTGTTCGAGATGATGATAGATAATTAGGCATTAACTGTTCCACTACACAAACTAGTCTTCTTTCGTAATGCTTCTTCTCAAAGATTTTTCAATTGGGGATTTTTTCACATATTATCAGATGCGGTTCAATTCTTATAATTCATACGAATTTGTTACATTCTCCTGTCTTCATATAAGTTGCATGCCTGCAAATTCGTCTTTAAACAAATTTGGTTCTCTTTCATCTTATTTATAGGGTATGGTGTTTACAAACTATGTCATTGTTATATTATTTCCCCAATGCGTACATATATTAGTAGTTTTCTCTGTTTCTAGTATATTGAGTACTTGTTGCAATAGTCTGAGTATTGACTTCATGTGCCATTGGCATTACAATGTCTAGATGGAAGAAGGAACCGGCTATGAACTTCCTTCCCGCCTATTTGAATTAAACCATGAGCCTGGGGGAAGTGTTAGGGTCAATAAGTATTTCTATCTCCGGGCAATGCAACACATTAAGCATGCATTAGATCCACAAGATTTGGATTTCCTAATGAATTCATAGTTCAAGATGATTTTGCAAATGGAGAATCACGAATTCTACCTTGTGTTTCTACACTACCTATTATCAAGGCAGTTAGTGACAAAGAAAGAAAACGAGCTTTGGTGGGTTTTTGCTGTTCAAGAATTTACTGTTGTCACGGGATTGAAGCGCGGTCACGAGAATAAAGAGGCTAAGAAATTACGCCTCCAAAAACTAAAAAAAGGCAAGGGTAAAGCAAGCACCAGTCTCGAAAGTGTTTGGCTCAAGCTATTTGGCGGTGAAAAGAAACCCACTGCTTCGTGGATACACCGACAACTGCTAGAGGGAAACAAGTACAAAGACCGACTAACAAGGCTGCGTCTAGCCCTACTGATTCTTGTTGATGGCATACTTTGCCCAATATCCAACAACACGCAGATAACTAAAGAGAGGGTTCACCACCTGCTAGACCTTGAAGATTTTATGAACTACCCATGGGGAAGGGAATCCTTCTATCTAACTGTTGAGAGCACAAAGTCGAAAGATCCTTTCAGCTACACACAACCAACCACTTCTATACAAGGTTTTTCCCATGCCATGATCCTGGTCACAGTCGCATGTTGTCCTCCTATTGTTCAAAATTCTATACTTCAGTCCATGGTGCAAAGAGGTGCATCTATTGAGGAGATAATTTCT
>OVBE01007424.1:0-18502 GCA_900406425.1 Iberis pinnata
AAAAAAAATAGATATGTTATCAACTAATTAATTTTGAAGATTGAGGATAAAATCACTAATTTTCTCTCATGTGGTGGATCTTTACACATCTACCATCATAAATTTATACACTTTTTCTTGTCTTTTATATTTTAAGGGTAAGATAGTAATTGAATAAATAAAGTGTATGAAAAATAGTAAAAAATTCTTTCAGTACAAATACACTAGGAGAAAGTCGACTTTAGTACAATTGTTTCTAAATTTTAATACGTCTGCTACATCTCATACGATGAAAATCAGTATTATAGTGATTCTTGTCAAAATATGTTAGAATCATTGAAAATCTACATTCTCTCATATTAATGGGTTCTCGTTCTTTTTCATAAAATTCTAAATTCTGGTCGCAGAAGCATTTATGGAGTTGTGGAATTGATTTGGCAACTTATTTATATTCTAAAAAAATATATATATATTGAAAACACTTTTCAATTTCCATTATCAATGGAATTAACTAAAACAAATTATTCAAATTAAAAGCGAAAGCAAACCACAAACAAACGAAAATATGATTAGAAGAAGCAAAACAAGAAGCAATTAGTGTTTATAGTTCAACAAACGTAGCCTGATGATGGCGGAAGAAGTTCTCCAGATTCTAGGGTTTTAGAGGGTTTCTTGAAAGCAGTGCTTCCGAAGAGCAAAAAACCCACGGCGTATCCGGCGATAGCGACGATGAAAACCCCACCGTTAAAGGACATAACAGCAAGCATCACGAGATACGAGAGGCTAGTCTTAAGAGTGTAAACAGCACTCTGAGCTAGCCCTGCGGCACGGCTTGTTGAGCCATTAGCACGGAGGATAGGAGAATGGGCGAGCCACTCTGCTATTACAGCGAGGAAGAAAACAAAGATGAGGCTTAGAACGTACATGCCGGAACTTGTCCCGGGCCAGCCAGAGAAGAGAACCTCCGTGTTCTTTCCCCAAAAGAATGTCATGTGCATCATCATGTGCGGTTTTGTTTGATTCGACGTTGGTGGCATGGCATCGTGATGATCCATTGTATAACGAGAGAGAATTGGTTTCGTGTTTATGAAGATTTTATTTTCTTCTTGTGATTTCTTTAATGTATGTGTTTGTATTAATGTAGTACATGTACGGCATGGCCTCAATTGTCAAACTTTGTGTAGTACAAGCAGTCATTATTGCAGATAATCCCCTAAAAATACATTTACCATGATATATATACCTGTATATTCGGAACTAGAAAACATTTTAAGATTATCTGATTTTTGAATAATGTATGGATATAATGGGACATCTTTTTATTACAGATTTAGGAACTTAATTTTCAATATAAAATTTGATAAATTACATTTTCACTGTTTTTGGGACAATTGGAGTAGAAACCAAAATTGAAATAATAATTGCTAAAACAAATGTTGACTCAGTTATATAATGAGATCAATGATTTTGTTGTTGACTTCAATAAGAATTGACATATAATGTCGAAGTAGACTTGGATTTGGATTAGGAAATATTAGGTCGTACATTCTTTTCAGATGAGGTTCGTAGTTTTCTTTTTGACAACCATATATTTCATTAGATAGAAACCAGTACATGAAAGTAATGAATACCACTTAATTACAGAATCTCGAACACTACACTGAGCATTTTTCGTTATGCTATCCGCGGAAACGTTCAGACTCCAATCAATACATTGAAACGCATAAGAGGCAGACCAAGATATATGAGCAGTAATAATAGCAGCAGAGCCTACAGAATAACACGGCTTCGTGAATGCATACCTTCCCGGACCAAGGGCCCCTAATAGAGCATGTGAATCTCCTTTGAATAACACCCGAGAGAACCCAAGTGGCCAAAGATTAATCACTGCATCTTGAAAGGCCAAAACCTCAACATATAGGGGATCAGACACAAGAGCAATATTTCCTTGACCTGATAAAAATGGGCAACCTTAATATGTAAAAACAAACCAACCAATACCCACAGCTTGTGTGGAGACAATCCATGATCCATCAACCATGCAAATGAAAGAAAAATCCATAACAGATTCCCTAGGTTGAAGTGAATTACGGGCAGGGAGGGAATTGGAAAGAGGCTCGCTGTATAGTGACTAACACACATATACAACAGTGAACAAAACGAACAGAGATATTAAAAACACAAACTATTATTCGAAATCATTTAAACACTTTAAGAAAACTGTTTAATCATATTTATTCAACATCCACACTTGGGTTTGAGACTGACCAATCCATAATCTATCCAACTCAGCTCACAGTAACAGTTGTGATGCACTCTTTGTTCATTTACCAATGAATCCTGAAAACCTAGACCTGATCTTCTTTTGTTTCTCTTAGAAATCAAGTCTCTATTTTTCTTTTTGGCGTTAATGGCATAGCCCTCGTCGTTTTTTTTTCTACGAGATTATATATTCAACTTCCAAATCTTCTTCTTTGATCTTCTCCAAGTAATATATCTTCCAATATATTCTTGTAAGATCTTCTCTTAACCAATTTAGTTAATATCCCTTTTTATTAAGATATTCAACTAATCTTCCTTTTTCTTGTTCACACCAATGCCTTTTCATTTTCTAAGAGATATTTCTTTTGACTTCTTCTCCACGTCATCAATGTAAACGTCTTCTAGAAACATTAGACTCAACATTCTCCCTTTTTTATCTGAATGGGTCGCCTCAAGTATCCTGAAACCACATGCCCAAAATAACTCGTAAGAGACATGCATTTATACCAAAGGTGAATACTGATTACTTCCCTAATAGTTTTTATAAGAAAATTACTCACTAATCATGATGCAAACACAAAATTCCATGATAAGAATGTGTTTGATCATGATCTTAACAATATTTAACAAAGAAATAAAAAAAAATATCAACAAAGATTAAGAAGAAAGTAAGATTAAAATCAAATCCCAAAGTGTGGCTAAAAATTAGGTTTAAAACCTATTTATAAAGGTCAAAAAGTGGCATTATGTTCACCCAAGTGAAAGTGGATAAGACAGGAAGATGTTGACATAGCGGTTTGGTGCAGCGGTGTGTGTAAATTTCTATGCTTAAAAAACATTTCCACGACATTGTAGTGGTCAAGCGTAGCGGTTTGGGAAAACCACTACACTCTTATGTGGTTTCTGTTCCGAATGCTACTAGACACACTTTCAATTCGGGTCCATAAATCTCTCACATTTGAAGCTATGATAGCGTGCAACAGTTCTTTGAAAAACTGACTCAAAGGGCTACAACTTTTATGAAAGAGTCTTTTTCTAAATCGTAATTCAAGCTGGTGTAAAAGATGCATCTTTGGGGCAGACAGTTTTGAGCTTTGAATCTAGCGGATTACAACTTTTCTTGCTCATATCTTGCAATTCCTTAGGGCGTTTAAGGTGATTAATGGCTTTTTGGAAAGCTTGAATGCATGACTACAATCTTCTTCAAGATTCCAAACTTAACTTCCTATTTTAAAATCTCCAAATCGCTTGATCTTTAAGACATATTGGTTTGATATTTTTTAAGTCTTTTTTTAGCTCTTTTGCACCCAGTTGATCCCTCTTTTGATTTCACACTTATTCAACACCTAAAACATGTAATTATATGCAAATGAAACCTATATGTTTCTAAATGCAAGTTAAATGATTAAAAATTTAGTTAAAGAGATGACTAAAAAACTGCTAAAACATAGTATATCAGACATGAACAATCGCTGCCAAAATGCCATGGAGTTGATTCAAATTATGTTGTTGTGAATGCGACATCACATTGCAATTCATCTCTTTCTTATTGAATGATTTTTGAAAACGCAAAGTTACATATTTGATTTCCTTCATCTTCTTTAGTTTGAGTTGTCTCGTCTTTTGAGTCTGCAACCTTGGGTTTATTTCATTTCAATACTTTATTTGTATGTTTAGCAACCCAAAAATATCCAAACCTGCTTGGTTGAAACATTGATAATAATTCTCATGCTTGATAGACATGATGCTTCAATTTTTTGTTCTTGTTACGATTCAAAGTGCTTTCACACTCGTTCTGCGTACCTCTTTTGGGTGATACACTTGTTGACCTTGAAGACTTCTATTTTGTGTATGTCTGTGTATCCTCTACCGTGTGTCATTATTTATTTCCACTTGATGATGCACTTTCTTTGCTGCTATGAAGTTGGATAACATTGAAGTATCAGCATGATCAGATGATGTGTGTCTGTTATATCCCATTCCCCAATTCACCTTTGGAGGTTGTCCAATAGATAATATCTTATCTATATCTTTCATACCCCTGTTGAGAATCCTAATCTTCTTGAGATTTTTAGTAAGTTGGATCTTTAATGATTGAGTCTTCTTCCTCTTGCAACTTGCCCAATTTTACATGTGTTTGATGGTTTCTTCAAGTTGAGCATTCTTTTTTGTTTGAGCTTTTAACTCTTGCTTGATTGTGCCTAGCGAATTTGTGTTTGTGTCTGACTCTGTGTATGACACACTATCACGTTTTTCCTGAGTTGTTAAACCAACGAAATTTAGCAATAATTCTTTGTCTGACTCATCATCTTTAGACTCAGTATCACTAAAGCATAACAATGATTTCTATTTTCCTTTCAAAATGGTTAGACATTCTATCCTAGTATGTCATATACCTTTTCACTCAATACATTTTAATTCCTTAATCTTAGCAAGAGGACATTCATTCTTGAAATGTCTATACCCTTCGCATTCATGACATTGAAAATCTTTTTTCTTAGTTGATTTTTCTTCATCTTAAGATCCACGATCTCTCATTGTTTTTTCCTCTAAAGGTAAGACATTTGCCCTTTTCCATCCTTTTGAGCATCTTGTTGAAATTTCTTGCTAAGAGGCTTATTCTTTCTTCCATTATGTGAATTCGATAATCATACTGATTCACTGTGAATGTTAAGCCTTTCTGCTTCTTATTTGATTTAGTTGGAGAATAAAACTCTTCTATGCTTTGAGAATCCCCACCAGTTTATCAAACTTCATATCATCAATATTCATAGCCATCTTCCATATTGTTTTATAAGTTTTAAATCGTTCTAGAAGACATCTTAAAAGTTTTTTCATGAGCTTCTTTTCTTTATACTTCTTCCCTAATACATATACTTTATTTGCAAGAGTGCTAAGCTTTGACATAAAGCTACCAATAGTTTCATCTGGTCCCATCTTCGGATTTTTTAATCTTAAGGCCAAATGATCAATCCAAGTGAATCTGACACTAGTATCACCCTCGAAGTGATTGATCAATGTGTCCCAAGCTTCTTTTGTAGACTCACAGTATTGTATTATTTTAAACTGATCAAGATCAACAGATGTGAAGATGTTCGTGATGGATTTTGAGTTGTATATTGTGTTAAGTCGAGACATTGAGGGACCAAATTGCAATTATTAAAGAATGGATTTGGGCCAAAGAGGATATCAGAAGAGAATCCTAACAAGAAGATTTATGAAAATCAAGATTAAAGGAAGATTCTAAAATAAAGATTTAGAGATCAAGCAATTATAAAAGGATAGTTAGGTTAACCTAGGTCTTTGACGCTTTCTAAGAACAAGAAAAACAGAGAGTTTTTCGTGAGAGAAAATAGATCGTCTGGGTTTTCATTGGTGAGAGAAAACGAGTGTTACACACCTGTTGGTGTGTATGAGACATGGTAGATTAAGAAGTGGGCAGTGTCGAGTCAAGAATTCTTGTCGTCGAATAAATCTTATTAAATAAATCTGTAAGATTGTTTAAGTTGTTCTTAATAAAGTGAGTTTTTGGTGATTTTTTTATTGTCTCTGTGATATTAGAACTTTCAATTGGTATTAGAGTGGGGGTCACCTCGCTGATTTTATAGAAAAATCACACACAGGTTGAGATCCTAGGAATAATATGGAGACGATAAAGGAATTGATTGCGGTTCAGAAACCTGTATTACTTGATGAAGGAAATTTTAGTCACTAGAAAGCTCGTATGAAACAAGTCATCAGAAGCATGGATGAAGATGCATGGACAGCTCTTGTTCATGGTTGAAAAGAACCTATAACTCTTGATAAATATCAAAAGGTGATACTTAAACCCATTGCACAATGGACTGAAGCAGCAAAACCAGCTTCTAAATACAACTTCAAAGCTATCTCTGCCATATTCATGGCTGTTGGTCTCAAAAATTTCTAAATTAATCAAGGATGTGAAGCTGCAAAAGATGTGTGGGACACACTGGTCACACACTTTGAAGGAGACAGTAATGTGCATAGAACAAGAATCGATCATCTTATTTCACGTTTTGAAAATTTTGAAGATGGAAAGTGATGAGTCAATCACTATTTTCTCTTCAAAATTGAGTGTTATAGCTAATGAAGCAATTATCTTAGGTAAAAAATATAAAGAGAATAAATTGGTTAAGAAACTTCTCAGGTGTTTACCACCAAGGTTCCATGCGCATAAAGTTGTTCTGAAAATGGCTATGAACACATATGATATAAAATTTGAACAGCTTGTGGGAATGTTGAAGGCAAAAAAATTGGAGACTGGAGAAGATAAACCCAGTAAATCAAAGGGGATTGCATTCACAACACAAACAAAAGAAAATCATGTTCAATAGTTTGAAGATAACATGAGTTTGATGGCTATAAACTTCAACAAGATGGTTAAGAACTTTGAAAAAGGACATAATCAATTACATAATCGATTCAAAATACAACAAGATGATAGATCCATGTTTAAGACCTCACGAAATGACAATGATAGAATCTAAAAAAAAAAAGAATTATAGTGTCACGAATGCGAGGGTTACGGTCATTTTCGAAATGAATGTCCACTTACAAAGAGAAAAGAGCTAAAATGTATCAAATGCAAAGGATTTGGTCACACTAGGAATGAATGTCCTAGCTCTCGGAAGAAAAATTAAAGATCTTCGCTTTCCTTCAGTGATACCGAATCATATGGAGAAGAAGAAGAACTGATGTTGAACTGTGTTGCTATAGTGTCTCACACAGGCGCAAGTCTGGAAGAAGAGTCGTCAGATAGTGATTCTGATGAGGAAGTCATTAATCCAAAAGTGGAACTTATAATCTGTATGAAAAGTGTGTGAGTTTAAGTAATGAGAATCTTCAGTTGATCAAGGAGAAGGAAATGTTAAAAGCCCAAGTTAATATACTGGAAATTGAGCAAAGTGAGTTCACGAAGGTTATATCAAAAAGAACTGAAGATCCAGTAAAACAGACAGATTCGGAAGTTGACAAATTAAAAGAAGAATTGGCGGTTCACTTGAAAGAAAAACAAGAGATGAATCTGAAGTTACAGAGGCTATCTGATATTATTGGAATCGGAAGAAAGAAACAACAGGGACTGGAATCTCAGTTGACAGAAAACCACAAGAAGATTTGAATGCTTAACAGTGGAAAAAATAATTTGGATCAAATTTTAAGTATGGGACAACCACCTAAGGTAAATTGGGGTCTAAGATATCAAGATGCAGAATCTTCTTCTACTACAAAAATCAGTAATATGTCTAATTTTATTTGAAACCAATATAAGATTCTGATCAAGAAACCATCTGTTGATAGGAAGACACATATTAAAAGAGGATGTCATTTTTCTGAGAAATCTAGACATAGCTGAAGAAGGTGTTACACAATTCATTAATGTGTGAAGCTTGCATGGAGTCTAGGTGAATGCTACCTTGAATCAACACAATATCTCAAAGCATGGATTCCAAAGGATGTTCTATATGGTAAAAGACATGTTAGTTACATGAATGATGGAAGCTAAGATCCAAATGATCCGACATGTTTCTTTGAGAATCATCTGTGTGTCACACTACTACCACAGACATTGACTCAACAAAAGATATCGCTTATGAAACCACTGATTCTCTGAATCATGAAACTTGGTACTTTGACAGCATGTGCTCAAGGCATATGATTGGATTCTCAGATGCATTGGACTCTTTTACTAAGGTGAGAAGTGGAAAAGNAGATCCAAATGATCCGACATGTTTCTTTGAGAATCATCTGTGTGTCACACTACTACCACATACATTGACTCAACAAAAGATATCGCTTATGAAACCACTGATTCTCTGAATCATGAAACTTGGTACTTTGACAGCATGTGCTCAAGACATATGATTGGATTCTCAGATGCATTGGACTCTTTTACTAAGGTGAGAAGTGGAAAAGTAACGTTGGGAGATGCAATTCAAGGTAAAATCCATGGTGTTGGAAACATTAATAATCCAGATCATTCACAACTTGTGAATGTGTACTACGTCGAGGGACTAAAAGCTAATCTCATTAGTATTAGTCAATTTTGCGATGAAGGATTAACAATTGTATTTACTAAGGTTGATTGCAAGGTTCTAAATGAGAGAAATGAAGTACGATATGGAAACAAGTATTATATGTGGAAACCACAAATCCAATGTTTTATAGCGGTTGCACAACTTGATATGTGGCACAGGAAGCTTGGACACATGAACATTCATGATCTTCAAATGGTAGTTCAAGCATGAGTTGCTCGTGGAATGTCTTCTTTAGAATTAGCTACAAATAAAGAATGTGAATTAGTCAATGTTGAATTTGATGACAAGCAACAGCTAAGAACCAGTGAAGTGCTACACGAGGAGTTGTGTGTCACACATGGTATTGAACGTAAAGCAACAACTGGCCAAATCAGGAGAGCTTCGAGAATCAAGACTCAAATAAAGAATATGGCGATAACTCTGAAGAAACTAAAGTAAGAGTGATATCTGAACCTTCTAAAGATGTTATAGGAGATATGTTGGGTGAAAGAATAACACAAAAGAAAGTTATTGACCTCAAAGAGATGGTAGGACTGGCATGTTTTCTTTCGTTTACAGAACCTAAATATGTAAATGAAGGACTTGAAGATGAATTGTGGACAGCAACTATGCAAGATGAACTTGATCAATTCTCTCGACGGGATTTAGTTCCCAAACCAAAAGATGTGAACAGGATTGGAAAGAAAGTAGATGAGAAGTTGTATAGAACCATGATTGGCAACTTCTTGTACCTAACTGCGAGTCGCATAGATCATTGTCTAAGTGCTGGATTATGTGATTGTTACCAGGAAACCCCTAAGGAGTCACATCTTGTTGCTGTTAAACGTATTATCAAATACGTCTAAGGTACAATAGACTACCATATGTATTACACATGAGAAAGTAACACTAATCTTGCAGGTTTCTGTGATGCTGACTGGACAAGGTGTTTAGATGATCTTAAGAGCACATCAGGAGGTTGTTTCTTTCTTCGCAACAATTTGGTTTCATGGCACAATAAGAAGCAAAATTGTGTCTCTCTCTTCCTACTGTAGAAGCGGAATATGTGGCCTTAGGAAGTTGTTGTACACAACTCTTGTGGATGAGGCAAATGCTAATTGGCGATGGTATGATTTCTGACTTTTTATTAGTTCTTTGTGACATTCTAAGTTCATTTAACATTTTTAAGAACCATGTGAAACACTCACAAACTAAGCAGGTAGACATAAGGTATCACTTTATTAGAGAACTTGTAGAGGATAAACTTGTAGTGATTGAGCATGTTTCTTCTGAAAATCAGTTAGCCGATATTTTTACTAAACCGCTTGATTTGAGTACCTTTTTGGGGCTTCGAAAGGCTCTAGGTATTTGTGAACTTTAACTTTGTCAACAGAAATTGTACAGTTCTAGGCGATAAGTAGCTAAGGTTAGATGAGAAAAAATGTATTTATAAAACCTCTTGCTAAGCAAGTTATACACAGGAAAGAGCTCCTCTTCATACATACCAAAGACAATAGACTAAAAGAGTACCAATAAAGAAAAACACTCTTCCTTTATGAAGATGCTATCGCAATTTCATTTAGTGTAGATCACTGTTTGGATAGGTGTGAGACACATTGATGATTGTGTAAGAAAAAAACATTCAAGCGTAAAAGTAATTCAATTACTCTCTGATTTAGATATAAAAATGTGTGACAGCTACTCATCGTGCCTTAGACTTAGTTTCTAAGTCATAGAGTCTCCTGTTAAGAGTTTTAATCTCTAATTGGGTTTTGTAATTATGTTTATATTTGAACCATGGCCATTTTCACTAAGCTCTTGCTTGAAGTGTGTTGTTTAGTACTTAGCTTTCTTCATTGTGTCAACTGGCATTCCTCGTCATCCACTCAAAATCTTAATTCTTTGTGTCACTCATGCGTCTCATAAGAACTCAAACCAGACAACACTCATGTCTGATATCATTCGTTCTTCGCCGTTTTAATCACAAGAATATCTGTTCTGCTATTGTTTGAGCATCAAACACCTCATACAAGGTAAGTTCTCTCTCTTTTGATGAATCTGTTTCACGATTCATGGTTCTCTTACATTTGGTCTTTGACTCTTTGAAGATTTGTTTGACTGATCTCATGATTTCAATCCTATCTTGGTTTATGAACATGTACTCTAATGAACTTGTACTGTAGTGGCTATAAAATTCCTTTTCCTTTTTGTGTCTGTGTTTACATATGTTTGAGCTGCAGATGCTTGAGTTCATACATTCAGATAAAAAAGGGGATATTATTAAGTCAGAGACTTTGAGGGACCAAATTCCAATTATTAAAGAATAGTTTTAGGCCAAAGAGGATAGAAGAGAAGATCCTAACAAGAATATTTATGAAAATCAAGATTAAGAGAAGATTCTAAAATGAAGATTTAGAGATCAAGAAAGTATAAAAGGATAGGTTAGGTTACCTAGGTCTTTGACGCTTTCTAAGGACAAGAAAAACATAGAGTTTGTTGTGAGAGAAAAACAGAGCGTCTGGGTTTTCTTTGGTGAGTGAAAAACGAGTGTTACACACTTGTTGGTGTGTGTGAAACATGGTAGATTAGGAACTGGTCAGTGTCAAGTCAAGAGTTCTTCTCGTCGAATAAATATGATTAAACAGATTTGTAATATTGTTTAAATGGTTCTTAATAAAGTGAGTTTTTGGTGATTTGTTTATTGTCTTTGTGATATTAGAAGTTTCACTTTGATGCCTTCTTCTCTGCTTCTGTCCATTGTTTACTCGGTTTTGGAATCTCCTTTTGATTTTCATTGAGAATTGTTGGTTATTTCCAACCTTTGACTATAGCAGTCCATGCATCTTCATGAATTCCTCGAAGAATATGCCTCATCCGAGCTTTCCAATGTCCAAAATTACCTTCATCCAGCGTGACGATATTAACAGCAATATACTTCGTTGATGTATACATGTCTTGTCCAGGATCTCAACCTGATTAGGTTGACTTGCATTAATACCAATTGTTGTGACCACGACAAAGATACAACAATGAACGGAACGAACAAAGATATTAAAAACACAAACTACTATTAGAAATCACTTAAACACTTTTACAAAACTGTTTAAACATATTTATTCAACATCTACGCTTGCATTTGAGACTGAGAAATTCTTAATCTATCTAACTCATCTCACAACAACAGTTGTGATGCACCCTTTGTTCACTCACCAATGAATCCTGAAAACCTAGACGTGATCTTCTTTTGCTTCTCTCAGAAATCAAGGCTCTTTTTTTTCTTTTTGGCGTTGAATGCATAACCATTGTCGATTTTCTTCTACGAGATTATATATTCAACTTCAAATCTTCTTCATTGATCTTCTCCAAGCAATATATCTTCTAGTATAATCTTACCAAGATCTTGTCTTAACCAATTTAGTTAATATTCCTTTTTATTAAGGTATTTAACTAATCTTTCTTTTCTTGTTCACGCCAATATCTTTTCTTTTTCTAAAAGATATTTCTTTTGATTCACGTCATCAACGTAAGCGTCTTCTAGAAACTTCAAACTCAACACTCGCAACACAGAACATGCCTCCGTTCACATGCCTCAGTTCACATCTCCAGTTCCACCAAATCCATGTGTATAACCTTAGTGATGTGCCTTCTCCAATCCCTAAATACCACTTCATTCAGACATTTTCATATTTGACACCCTATAAACGGGGCAAGGTTAATATACATGATCATCCTGCCTAATATAAGGTGGATAATATACTTAATTTTATCTGCATCCCATTGGGCTCCTCTCGGATCTTATAAGGATGAAACTAACATTGTCAAATCAACATGGAAATGAGCTGATCTCGCAAGGCGGAAGTGTAGTGACCCGCACAAAATCTCCAAAAGAATGTGCGGAACGAACGTACCGAGAACGATTATGGACGATAACCTTGATAGTTTGGGTGAGCTAGTAATTCGGAGAAAACTCAAGAACCATTTGAATTATGTTAACTTACGAACTAAGTATCGTAAGCTGGTCGGGAAAGACCGTAGTTTGATCGGTTCATGAAGTTAAGTCCCGAATTGCAACAACAAACGACAGGACCGTGCAGTGTGTGTGCTTAGTGCATCTGGTTAAGGAGCATGAGTGCCTGCTCGGGATGCTCATTAAGCTGCTTAACCTTGTGGGAAGGTTGTGTGTGCGTGTATTGGGCACAAGCACCCAAGTTAGTTGGTGAAGCACGCAGCTCACACACCTTGTTTCCTTTCTTGGAAAAAATTCTAAGCAGCTCGCACACCACCTTGATTTCATTCCTTAGAAGTAACCCAAATTGCTGCCACCAGCTTGCTTCCACTCTATAAAAACGCCCAAGACCCTCCATCTTTCTTACACATAACAAAATCATTAGCAAAGCTCTGCAAAAATTCAAAATCAAGAAGCAAGTTCGGCTCATGTTTAGGAAGAAGCAAGGGAGAATCCGAACCTATTTTAGATCACACACAGATCAGTTTTAGGCAATCCATCCAAATCCAAACCAAACTATATTAAGGTGAGTTTGCAGTTTATGTTTGAGTTGCGAAAGAGAGATTTGCTTGAGTCTTGATTGCTTTATGATTTTTGTGTGATTGTTTGATGGTCAGTTAGTATAAACGGATTGGATGTAGTGTGGAATGGAAGTTAGAATGCTGCAAAAAATAAATGTAATCATGCACTAAAAACGTATGGAATAATTAATTAAGTGTGTTGATATGCCTTGTTGAGAGTTTTGATATGTGTGGAATTGTGAGATCGAACCATTGTCACTTGTTATGTGATTGAGATGGTGTCGATGAGAATGATCAGACCATTTTCACTTGTGGTGTGATTGAGATGGTGTCGATGTGAGTAATCGAACCATTGTCACTTGTTAAGCTTTTTTGGTTTCAAGTGATTGAGTTGGTGTCGAATGGTTTTAGAAAGCATGAAGAGAATTATCCAATCAATGAATATGAATTCGCCGATGTAGTTTTTGTCCTTAAGATTTGGAGATCTTACTTATATGGTGAAGAAGTGGAAGTCCAAACTGATCACAAAAGTCTTACGTATCTTTTTACTCAACCTGATCTGAACTTAAGACAAAGAAGATGGATGGAGTTCATCGTGGACTATGATCTTAAAATCTATTATCATCCCAAAAAAGCTAATGTTGTGGTGGATGCGTTGAGTCGTCGAAGAACGGATGCTAATGTGGTGACCAATTTGGAAGCTTTAACAACCAAATTTAAGATGGTAGAATTATCAGCATTAGAAGGAGAAAGTAGTGAGCTGTTGGGACTTCATGCCTTTAATCAAGATGGCCTCATTCAACGAATCCGAGAACAAAAAAAGAAGATTCAAAGTTGAAAGTGATAATAGATAGAGTTAAACGCTCCAGACCGAATGAATGTTAGGGAATATCATCTGGTGGATGATGGAACATTACATTTGAAAGGAAGAATAACCATTCTGCCGAGTCATGGCCTGCGAGAAGAAATCCTAAGGATTGCTCATCATTCCTTACTTAGTATCCATCTAGGTATTACTAAGATGTATCGAGATATTCGTCGGTACTACCATTGGTAGGGAATCAAGCGCTTAGTTCCTAAGTGGATAGCACAATGTCAAACCTGTCAACAAGTCAAAGCCGAGCATAAAGTGCTAGGAAGATTACTACAGAAATTACCTATTCCGGAATGGAAATGGGAAGCAGTTGCTATGGACTTCATCACGGGTTTACCGACCGCTCTCAGAAGAGGGAATGACTCGATTTGGGTAGTAGTTGATCGCCTAACGAAAACCGCTCATCTCTTACCCATGAAGATGACGGATAAATTTGTGACTCTAGCTGAACTCTGCATAAAGTAGATAGTCCGACTTCACGGAGTTCCAACCAACATTGTGTCTGATCGTGACCCGCGATTTACCGCAAAATTTTGGTGAGCTTTTCAGTAAGCTTTGTGTACAGACTTGCATATGAGTACGACTTTTCATCATGGGATGGTGATATCACTCGGTTTTGATACCTTATAGTGGGTATTTATACTTGCTAGTTGGTATCATTCGAGTGTTTTCCTCGTGTTTTGGTATGTTTTCAGGATTTTAGGTGTTTGAGATGTTGTATAGCAAAAAGGATGGTTTGAGAAGATTTCATGTGCAAATGGACAAACGAAGATGATCGGATCGATCTAAATCAAAGATTGATCAACCATGGAAGCATATGTAGAGAGATCGATCGATCCATGCTCGGATCGTTCGATCCAAATCTCCTGAAACCTACATAAAAAAGAACGATCGATCTTGGAAGATACAAAATGATGGATTGATCGATCCCTACCTAGATCGATCGATCCCATTAGCTTAACCAGCTTGGAAATAACCAAAAAGACGCATTAGTCCTCAACCCCTATCAAGAGTTTTCCTTATTAGATTAGGTTTTTCTTATTTTGTTTTAGTCTATAAAAGCCTTTTCGCTGGTTTTATTTTAGAGACACACATTAATCAACTTTTAGAATTCAGTGATTTTTTAGAGAGAAGAGATTTCAACCATGTATTTGGAGAAGATTTTGAACTCTGTCTTTTACTTTCAATACAATTCGATTTATGATTATGTGTTCTTCTTTAATGATGATTGTTCATTGCTTAGTTATGTCTGAGTAGTCACCTTGTTAGGTTTTAGGGGTTTCCCAGGGAAACCAGGTTTTGATAGTTAGGGTTTGACATAATGGATTTGAATTATTAGGTTCTTAGTATGGATTTGTTATCAATTCTTGGATTAGCCTGATCACCTAGTTCATGATATTAGGTTAATAAATACAAAGTGATTTCGTTTAGAAACCTGACCTAGTCTAGATGAATAAGTGTCTATATTGTCTTTGATGCTTATGAACATATCGAATATGTAATCAATGCATGATTGAATTGTCTAAATACGGCGGAAGTTTTTTTAGTAATTTGATTATAGGGATCTAATACTTGGGAGGAGATTAGTCTATCATTTCCTTCTGAGTTGAGAACTATTTTAATTATAAAAAACTTACATGTCAACCTGAACTTCAAACCTGATAACCTGTGGAATTCCCTGATGCCTAGCGCTTTCTTTAATTGCTTACAACCGTTTTAAATTGATGTCTTTTAATTTACAATAGTTTCAAAAATTGAACACATTTTTATTACTATCTTAGCTAGAATCGAACGTGTAACTGAGAGTCGCACAACTTGGTCTATGTGGATTCGATCCCTCATATACTACTGCATTTGATGTGCACTTGCAGTGAATATATTTGGGTTTAACATGAGTGTATCAAGTTTTTGGCGCTATTGTCGGGGACCAATTATGCCTTTTAAGTTTTACTTAACGTCTAGTCTAAGATTTTTATTTTTCATCACTAATCTTGTTCTTTCTTCTTGTCTTTTTTTTTTGCAGGTGCATGAACAGAAGATCTAACAAATCATCTGAATTGCTCAAGCACAGTAACGAAGAACTCGCGGAGTTAGAACACTCAAACCGGAAAGCAAGAAAAAATGCTAGCTCTTCCAACACAATGGGAGACAACATCATTCTCAACAATTCGATCTTTCATGAAGATCAAAACGTCCAGAATCCCCAGCAAGAACAACATCAGTTGGTGATTAACCAACCTGGAGGAAACGGCAATCAAAGGCCACAATGACAACAAGGAGGAAATGGCAATCAAGGAGCTGAAAACACTAACCGAGACGGTGATGATGGAAATCAAGACCCACCAGAACCGAATCAAAATCGCCCCCTCCACCGACACATGGTATTAGTTGGAGACTTCAAAAACCCTGAAGCTTTCCTCACCAATAGGAATGTTCTACATCCTCGCCAACCTCAAAGACAGGACTATCAGTTCCCGTTTCAGCTTATCTAGTTGCTCAGGCAAAACCAATTCCATGGTTTACCCACAGAACATCGTATGGATCATATAGATAGCTTTGAGGACATCTGCAGCACCACCCAACTCAATGTAGTCTCTAAAAACTTCATGCATTGTAAGCTCTTCAATCACTCTCTAGCTGATAGAGCTCTTAGATGGTTAAAATTGCTGCCTCCAAACTCTATAGAAACTTGGGATGAGTGCAAATCCAAGTTTCTGAGTCACTTCTATACATCTACAAGGACCAAAAATCTGAGAAACAAGATCTCTCAGTTTCATCAAGGTCATGTAGAATCTTTCTATGAGGCAGGGTACAAATTCAAACAGTACCTTCGGGATTGTCCTCACCACGGATTCTCAGAGCTGAACCTTCTCAATACTTCCTACTGAGGTATTGAACAACAATATCGACTCTCTCTTAATACTGCTAGCAATGGTGACTTCAGGACCAAGCCTGTAAATGAATCCTATCAATTGATTGGCAATCTAACTCAAACCAATAGCAATCATTGTCCTTATTACGATCGAATAGTAAGATCAACTAGTTCAGAATCTTCTGAATTGACTGGGGTAAAAGGACTTCTCACTCAACTGCTAAAAGGACAAAACCAGAAACATGTCAGCTTCGCTGAGGATGTAGAGAATATTGAAGCAGACTGCTTTGCTATCAAGGAGCCTGACAATGAAGAAGAAGTGAGCTATGTTAATAGCCAAGGACAAAGAATGTTTAATCAAGGTTTAAATCTAGGTTACAACAAGGGTAATCTCTCTTGGAGAAGCACCAATGTGGCAAATCCCCAAGATCAAGTGTATCCTACTCAACAGAACACATTTGTGCATAAATGTGGACAAGCTTTTGGACAGAATACAGGTGGGAGTGGTTTTCTAGGAAACCAGAATAGAAGTTTTGTGCAAAATTCAAACTCATGAGGTTTTCAAACAACCTCTCAACCTGGGTTTCAACAAGAAAATTAACCGCATGACAACAAGGTAGAATATATGATCAAGAAGATCCTAGAAAGCCAGCAACATTCTGAAAAGAACCTGAATATCATGTTAGACAGCGTGTACAACGACTTAAACCAAAAATTTGAGTCATTGTCGAATCATGTAAAGAAACTAGATCTGCAAGTGGCTCAAACCTCAGAAGCAGTAAAGAGACAAGCTGGTGTTCTTCCTGGGAAAGTGGAAGACAACCCAAAAGGTTCGAAATCTGAAAAAGATGACTCTAAAAAATCTGCAGTTTAAAGAGGTTCAAAAAAGGATGCAGAGAAGCATATCAGGATCGATCGATCCAATCACACGTAAAATTCCAGGAAACTCAGATCGATCGATCTGCATACTTGGACGATCGATCCATCTGTAACAGGAACTTACATAACAAACGATCGATTGATCCACACTAGATCAAACGATCCATCTGCAACATGAACCTACGGGAAAGACGATCGATCCACACTAGATCGATCGATCTATCGGACAAGAACTCGAAAAAAGTCAAGATTAATCGATCCCAACCTGGATCGAGCGATCCCTTTTTGCAGACTGCATCACCTTCCAACCAACTTGTTGAACTCAAGATTTCACACTCGATTGAACCTGAAACTTCTGAAGAAGATCTTGTGTACTATGACAAGAGTTCTAACACAATCATTCCACTAAGAAGACTTCAAAAGATCAAGGGGGTAATCTTCATGGACTCACTCTGTGATACAGGAGCTAATGTTAACATCATGTCCGAAATTGTCGCTGAGAGGTTGGGATTAAAAGATATTAAACCATCAGAGATAGCTTTTACACTAGCTAACAAATCAGTTATATCCTCGAATGGATTTTTCTCTGATGTGATGGTACAAGTGGGAGATTGTGTTGTCCCTCTTGATTTTCATGTTTTTGACTCAAATGGTACATCATATGGAACTTTTGGTGCTAGGAAGACCTTTTCTAGCATCTGTAGGGGTTGTGATGGATATGCCTAAAAAGCACATCTATCTCACAAAGATCAAGAAGAGCTACTATTATCCAGTAGTGCCCACAACAGTGCTTGTAATATCATTATGATGAAGGAATAAAAGGTCGCATAGAAATCTCAAGTCAAATCTGGTACTAAAGAGATACTCCTGAAGTCTTGCTCAAAGACGCTCAAGTCTCAACCAAGAGTGCAACCCCTATAGTCAAAAAGGGGTAAGATAAACTTGAAGAAGATCGACGAGAATTCCCAACCGACTTTGATTCCTCAAACATTGGTTGGAGACGGAATGGAGTACAAGGTAAAGAGAAAAGGAACCTCAAAACCTTTTTCAAAGGTCAAAACATTATTTCCCTCA
>OVBE01007425.1:0-18501 GCA_900406425.1 Iberis pinnata
TCAAAGACTAGATACATTGAGGTTTGAAACACTTACTAGGAATTATGATGGAATATGATGTGACATTCATGATCTCAAGTTAAGATTTTTAATGCATGATGAAGTTTAGTCCAATTCTTAAAAAGTTTTGCCTAGGAGATGTGCTTATGTAAATAAGATCTTGAGTGATTTAGAAAATCCTAAGGTCGAGATGGACTTTAAAAGTGAGAATGTTGTGTTTACATGATTGATGGAGATGAAGTTGACTACTTTGTGTTGAATTCGTTTAAACCTGAAGTTGATTTTATTTTTCCATCTAATGCATTTGATTCTCATGAGCCTCTAATAATCAAGGAGCAATTCATGATATATGGTACATATGTAGTAAGCTTCTTTGATGAGATTGATCTTTTTTTTCCATGAGAAGCATTGTATTTCTTTGTGCATATGTTCTATTGCACTAACATGAGAAAGACTAAAGATGCTTTGCCTCAGCCATTTAATTCTCATGATTAGCATATTGTTCTCTACAGTCAAGCTAACGACTTTAAACAAGCGTTTGGTGGGAGGCAATCCACCCAGGTTAGTTTTTGTTTTCTTGTTCTTTTTTTGTTCTTGAGTCAAGTCTTACTCTTTTCTTGGATTTATTTTCACATCGGAACGGTGTGAAGTAAGTTTTGGGGATGGTCTAACGATACTAAGTATTTTTTTGATGTTTTGTCTTTAGGGTGAAAATTTTCATATTTTTAGTTTTTAAAAGTAGATGAGTCTAATTGAGTCGAAGGAATGATGATTAGAATATATGATGACTACTAACCTGGTGTGAGTTCAGTTCACTTTTGGATTGTTGATGATTTGATGCTAGCTCAATTGTGCTATGACTTAATTTGATCTTAAATTTACTTACTTATGGTGTTGGTATACTATGAAAGCTATGTATCTTGCTCTTCAGTGTTCTGTAAAACCGAAAAGTTATTTTAGTACGGTCCAAGTCCTTTCTCTCTATCCCTTCAGAAATAAAAAACGGTACATAAAAAGGATTGAAAGGGTGATCTACAAATCCATAGTCAATCCCAGAAAAACCAGCTGCTTAAAAATGAATGAAAAGAAAAAATAGAAAAGCACAGAAATGCGAAAAAATAAAAAGAAAAAGAAAAGCAGTAAGAAAATAAAAAGAAAAGAGAAGTAAGAAAGGGAGAAAAAGGATCAGGACCAGAAGTCGTTTGATACTCTGTTTGGTATGGGCATTTCGATAGAAGGGATACCCAAGCACGCTGATCGATACCCCCATAAGTAAGAACGCACCATTTTTATACTTGAATGAATTTAAATGAGCTGGTTGATATGATTTCATAGTTTGATTGATTCGAGATTTAGAGTAAAATGCATATTGTTGGTTATGTGGTGGTAAACAGTTCAATTGCAATGGTTGGCTAGGATTAGTGTCTTTAGTTTGTGACATCTGAATTTGGGGTTTCTACAATTCTATGAATTCCTGTGTGGTCCTTTTCAAACCTCTTCTCTGGATTAAATCTTGCTTGACTTGAGGACAAGCAAAGATCTAAGTCAGGGGGAGTTGATATTACTCGGTTTTAACGCTTTCTAGCGAGCATTTATGTTTGCTATTAAGCGTTATCCGAGTGTTTTCCTTTCAATTTTGTATCTTTTACAAGTTTCTAGGTGTTTGGGTCGTTCTGGAACAAAAGATGGATTTCTGCACGAAATGGATGCAAATTGGCAAATGCATATACAAAGTCCGGCAGAAGGGTTAGAGGTTTAACAATTTTTGAATATGTTCCCATAGATGGATTTATCTGAAATTTTGACACAAGATAGCCACGTGAGTTAGCTTTTATATGCAGGTGGTTTGAAATCATTCCATCGGATAAATCAAAAGTTATGGCTATTTTACTGAAGATTGGTCAAACTGACTCGCATAAGAAGATCGCGTTGAAAATCCCATGGAATGCCCGATCGATCTCTAAAGTGCCCGATCGGGCATTTGCTCATGGAATTCATGAAATAGAGCCTGATCAAGTGCCCGATCGATCTGATGACCCGATAACTTTTAGAAGATTTCCAAAATTTGCAGATTTTGTCCTCGAGACTATCTTTTATTCTATTTTGGTTTTTCCTTTTTTAACACTATAAAAATCTCTTAGCTAGATTTTATTTCATTAAGATTTTATAATTAGATATTTTTACTGAGGGAGAGGAGACTCTGAAACTCTGTATTTGGGAGAAGTTTTCTCTGAACCCTTGTTTAATATCTGTTATTGTTTTATAATTATGAGTTCTTCTTTGATATTAGTTTGTGTTTACTATTCAATGTATGGGTAGTTATCTAGTTAGGTTTTAGGGTTTCCCACGGAACCAGGTTTGAATGTTAGGGTTTAACATAAAGGAATGAAATTGTTAGGTTCTTAGTCTAGACTTGTTATTAATGCATGAATTAGATTGGCATCCTAGTTCATTGATATTAGATTGATAAACGCAAAGAGATTTGGTTTAGAAGTCGGACCTAGTCTAGATAAATAAGTATTCTTGCTTGAGAGAGTATTGTCATGAACGCTTATGAACAATTGAATATGAACATTATTGCATGGTTGAATTAGTTAGACTCTGCGAGAGTTTGTTTGTAATAATTCAAACATAGGGTTTGATACTCTGAGAGGAGAGTATTCTATTTATGTATTTCATGTTGAGAACTATTTTCAAAGTAAAATCATGTACATTGGCTTTTAAACCTGAATACATGTGGAATTCCTTAATGTCTAGCGCTTTTATTTCATTATTTACAATCGTTATTTCTATTACTGTTTTGATTCTAATACAAACAATCTTAATATTCCGTCTTAGCTAGATTGAGATAAAACTGAACGTTGTACTGTCTGGTCTCTATGGGATTCGACCATATCTATACTACTGTTATCTGTTCTCTGCAGTGTAGTTTAGGATTTAAATTCTATCTCTATCAGGATATCTGGCATAAAAGACTTGGACACCCTCATCATGAGATCCTTCTTCAACTTTCAAAATTTCAAGGAATAATAATGAATAAGATGAGCACACAAGTGTGTGAAGCTTGTCAATCATGGAAAAGCTGTAAACTTCCATTTTATTCCTCTGATTTTTTTTCCAGTAGACCTTTAGAAAGAGTACATTCAGACCTATGGGGTCCTGCACCTGTAGTTTCTGCATAAGGCTTTCGTTATTATGTGATTTCTGTTGACAATTTCTCCAAATATACATGGTTTTACAATACGATTCTGGATCGCTAACTCTGAGAAAAGGCTCGGTGATGAGATAACAATTGACGATGCAGCAATGGATGATGGACGATGGACGAAGGTTGGTGGATACAGATTGATGGATACAGAACTATGATGGTGTTCGAGGGACGTAGAATAACGGATGATGTGAAGAGGATGATGCGGCACATCGATGGTAGCAAACTATGGATCAATGGAACGATGAGAGGATTCGACTCAGCTAAGGGGTGAATCCCTTGGACCGATGGATAGTAGAAATTCTTGAAAGATTGAATCTTGTAAGAAATCCGGATTTCTCAAAGAGTGAACAAATCGATTGCATAAAGATTTTCTCTCAAAATCATTCACTAAAGAACAAATAAACCATAGTTTTACCATAAGTAGGTGACAAAGGCATTAGTGCCTTAGGGTTTTCGAAAATAACCCAAATAACAAGTAGTTAAGAATAAAACAACATGAAATGAAAATACAAGCAAAACAACAAAGCGTTTATTTTGCATAAGTGTCTCAAGTGTCCAAGACACTCGACCAAGGCGACTAATCTTGAATAGCTTAAGCGTAGTGATACGGTTTGCCTCGTTAAAAATCTTAATGGAGAACTTCCTTCCTACCAAAATCCTCACCAAGGAAAAGAGTACAAAACACATCACTTACCTACTCATTCATAGTTACATGATTCTTCGGTCTGGCTGGCTTTGAAGATGTTGAACACGTCCATGGCTGGTTTGGAATCTGCATGGATCATGGCATGAATCTTCTTGGCTAGTTCCTTAGCTTTAAACCAGGTGATCCTTCCTTCTGGTTCTGATTTTGGCTCAGGTTATAGCTCATATGCTTCAGAGCTGGCCTCGATCATATTATTTTATCCTCTTAAAAGCAAGTCTGATTTCTATTCAGTTTTCATTCAATTTCAACAAATGGCAGAAAATCAATTACAACAAAAGATTGCCTCTTTTCGATGTGATGTGATGGAGGGGGTGAATACACAAGTCAACAGTTCACCCTCATCTAAGTAAATGTGATATTAAATAGTTCATTTCATGTCCTTATAGCCCACAACAAAATGGCTTAGCAGAACGCAAACATAGGCATATCACTAAGCTTGGTTTGGCAATGATGTTTAGCAGCAAGGTTCCACATTACTTGTGGGTTAAATCATTTGCTATTGGTTCATATCTTTACAATCTTCTGCCTTCTACTGTGTTAATCAACAAAATCAGTCCATATGAAGCATTAATGAGAAAGCCACATGTGTACACTGCTCTTAGAGTTTTCGGCTGTAAGTGTTTTCCCTATCTCAGGCCTTCCTCTATAAGTAAGTTTGATCCTAAGTCATTGGCTTGTGATTTTCTGGGTTACAATGTGAAATATAAAGGTTACATATGCTTTCATCCTCCATCTAGCAAGCTGTATATTTCCAAGCATGTAATCTTTGATGAAAGTCAGTTCCCATATGCAGATATGTAATCTTTAATCAGGTTGGAGACTTAACAATTTGCAAGTTTCTCCAGAAGCCACTTCAGAAAATACAGAAGAAATTCCAGTTATAGCACAATCATATCAACTGCCTATTCAAAATACAGAGAACTTCATCAATGACAACCAAGATGAAGGTCATATGATTCTCCTTCAGCTAATGATCATAATTCCCTTTTAGTTGAGATACATGCATCAAGTTCTGGTCATGAAATGAAAACAAGATAGAAGTCAAGAATAATCAAGGCCAATCCAAATTATGCTTTAATTATAGTCAAAGATAGCTATCCTGAACTAAAGTCTGTAAAGTCATCTATTAAAGATGCAAGATGGAATCAAGCAATTCAAGAGGAAATGGATAATCTTCTTGAAACAAATATATGGGATCTAGTTCCATCAAATGCTGCAGCAAACCCTCTTAGATGTAAATGGGTATTTCACACTAAACTAAAAGACGATGGGACTCTAGATAAATTGAAGGCAAGGTTGGTTGCTAAAGATTATGAACAAGAAAAAGGATTTGACTACTTTGAAACATTCAGTCTAGTAGTTAGAACAACTACTATAAGATCCATTCTTCATATATCAGTCATAAAAAATGGACAGTAAAACAACTTGATGTGAAAAATGCATTCTTTCATGGTGAATTACAAGAAACATTTTATATGATATAACATATAGGATTTGAAGATCCAAAGAATCGAATTCATCTCTGCAAACTTAAAAAGGCTATCTATGGTCTAAAAAAACTCTAAGGAAATGGTTCAATAAGTTTAGCTCATTTCTGTTACAGTTTGGGTTCAAATGCAGCTTCTCTAATCCATCTGTATATCAATGGAACTGATGTTATGTTTCTGCAATTCTATGTGGACGATATGATTCTCACTGGCAACAATGATGATCTTCTGTAGAAGCTCTTGGTCTCACTCAATTCAGAGTTTAGGATGAAGGATCTTGGAACTCTACATTACTTTCTCGGTGTACAAGTCTTCTTTCACTCTCAAGTCCTATTCTTAAGTCAGGCTAAGTACACTGAAGACCTACTGACTAATGCATGTATGAATACATGTACTTCAGTCTCCACTCCTTTACCACTAAAGCTGAATCATTTACCTAAACATGAAGAATTGTTCTCTGATCCTACTTATTTTAGAAGTTTGGCTAGTAAGATGCAGTATCTTATTCTTACTAGACCAGATATTCAGTATGCAGTGAATTTTTTTGTCAAAAAATGCATGTTCCAACCAAATCAGACTTCCTTTTACTCAAACGCATCCTCATATATCTAAAAGGCACATCAACAATAGGTATAAATTTGTATAATGTCTCTGATACTGCTCTACACTGCTACTCGGACAGTGATTGGGCAGGTTGCTCTGAAGACGATCCACAAGTGGTTTCTGCACCTTTCTAGGAAGCAACATCATCTCATGGTCAGCAAAGAGGCAGCCTACTATATCCAGATCCTCACCAAAAGCAAAGTATAGAGCCATGTCTTTTGCAACTTCCGAAATTGTTTGGCTAGTGTCCCTGTTAAAAGAGATTGGCTTTCCACTCAAGAAGCTTCCTGAACTGTTTTATGACAACCTTTCTGCAATATATCTTTCAACAAATCCTCTACTTCACTCAAGATCAAAACATTTTGGAGTTTACTATCACTATGTAAGAGAAAAGGTTGTTGTTGGTGAGCTTATTGTCAAAATGAAGTATATTTTTGGTTTAAATGTTAATATCTCTACAAATATCAATGTAACTAAAAACTTGGATCTTATTTAGATTCAATTAAACATAGAGCTTGATTGGTAACGACTGTAACTGTAGGCTTTTACTGTAGATTTTTGGTTGCAGAGATGTTGGATGTAACGACTGTGATTTTTTTAAAATGACAATAAAAGTTTGATTGGTAACCAAAACTGCAAAAGATGTGACTATTACTTTTAATAATAAAAAATATTTGTTAAAATAATATTATGTCATATTTATTAATGACAAAATAAAAGTTCACACACTATCATTATTTTATGTATGCTCAAAATTATTAAATTTTTATTAATTTCAAAATTAAAACTATATATATAATTTATTTCAAGAAAATATCATAAAACTATTAAACATAATTCAAATTATTCACTAAATAAAACATTTAGCGCTGAGTAGCCTACATAGCGTTAGCAATCTCGTCACAGACACCTTAATATATTGTCTTGAACTAACATCTGGTTCCACCGCATATGACGAGTCTTCTTCATTTGAATCATGCTGAGATGACCGACTTATTTATCAAACTATAGTTTTATTTAGTTATGTTAAAAAGATCTTTTATTAGTGTAATTTTTATTATCTTTTAACATGTTTTTTTATTAAATGGGATTGTTTTATGTTTGATTTTTTAAAATATTATTTTTTCTTTTCTTTTATTTATTTATAATTTATTCAATTAATATGATATAAGTATAATATAAAGTTAATAATTTATAATTTATAAAATAGATCTTGAAAGAATGAAAATAAAATGAGAATTATTTATCAACTATTTTTTGTTTTATTGAACTATATATATATATATATATATATATATTTATAATAAAATTTAGATAATTTGGTGAAAAGAAAAAATAGTTTGGTGACATGGATTTTATGGATGTAATTTAAATTTAAATCCTAAAACATAACCCCTTCAAAACTAAATCTTAAACTCTATTTAGTGAACCCAAACATAAAATTTTAAATTCTAAACCCTTAAAATTCACTTTTAAAATTTGTGGTATTTTTGAAACATTTAGGAGTATGTGATATTTTTGGAACTTTTGGGAGTTTGTGGTATTTTTAAAATTTAAACTTTTTGAAATAATTCTTTTTAATTAATATTTTATTTTTTATTTTTTAATGTTTTCTTTGTTTTCTTATTCTAAAGGCATAATTTCTATACATTTATTTAGTTTTAAATTTTACATAAAAGTTGATAATTTGTATATATTTGTTATCATCAAATAATAAATTTAAAACCTAATAATTTTTATAATTAAAAGTAGCATTCAAAAATTATAGTCTTGGTTACCAATCAGACTTTTTCATTCAAAAACAAAGTTACAGCCAAAATTTATGCAGCCAAAAGTCTAAAATAAAAATAACCAGTCACAGTTGTTACCAATCGGCCCCATTAATTGTTTAAAGTTAATTTTTTTAAAAACAGTTTACCAAAAGCTAGTCATTGATGATTCTAAAAAGAAAGAAGGGAAAATAAAAATTGGCTTTTATAACTTTTAAAATAAAAAAGTAAAAAAGATTGATTGATAAAAATATGGTTTTAAAGATTTATAAAACTTCTTCTCTATAACTTAAAACTCATATACAAATATTTGAAGTTAATACAACTGTAAATGTGGTAACTACTGTAAATCCAACAATTTTAGTGGTTTTTCTCTAATTTCCTAAGATGGAAGTCTTTGTAAGAAAAGTAAAGAAAAAATTACCTAATATACCATAAACATCTTATGTAATTACCCCATATACGATAATGTCCAAATATTTCGGACCATACCATATTCTACATAACAGAAAGACTGAAATACCCTCCATTTAACCGCTCGAATTCCCTCTTATTTTTTTAATTTTTAAAAAAATTAAATTGTAACTGTTGTCAAATCCCCCACACTTCCCAATTTTTTAATCTCTCCACTTAGTTCTTATCTTCACTTCGCCATTTTCAACCTTTACTCTTTTTCTTCTGTAATTTTTCCCCATTTACCACAAAATATCTGCTTCAACGAGTATTAGGAAATCACAGAGAAAACGCAACGAATACTCGCATGCATCCGGGGATAAAAATCAATATGCGGTCCACGAAAAAGGACCAGACGATTTCGTCTTCGACCCCAGAAAACTCCCACAAAGGCTTTATGTTACAGATCGGTATCCTCCAAGCGGTCGTATAAATTCCTACTCAAAGCCGGAATATCTTCTAGATTTAGTAGAAGCCCTAAAAGGTACACCCGACCTCGACTATCTCAAATCTTCATGCTACGGACCTTTATTTGAGATTGAAGTACAAAAGTCGAGTCTATCGGGCAAACCGGTCCACCAAATGTTGTATAGATCTCTTATTACGGTTAAGAGACACAAGATGTGGTTCGTCTTTGGGGGACAACCTTTTAGATTTTCACTTCGGGAATTTGGTATCATAATTGGTCTACCGTGCGAAGAGTACCTGGACCCTCACGAAATTAGTAGGATGCAAAACCCGGTTGACCCTAGGGAACCATACTGGAATGTGTTATTTCCAGGAGATGAAGAGGACATCACCATTAAAGAGGTAGTGGACATGCTCAAGTCTGATAGTCTGGTCCCCCAAAGGGACCGTATGGCATCTCGGCGAAGGAGAAGGTTAGCGTTACTTGTCATTGTTGAAGGAATTCTCATATGTAGCAAACAGCCTGTGAAGGCTTGGTCTCCTATTGGTGAGATGCTAAAGGACTTGGAGGCATTTGAGTTTTATCCTTGGGGTCGAGAGTCATTCACGTTAACTATAAGGATGGTTAAGTTGGGCGAGAGGTGAAAAAATGTTAAACTACTCCTGGAGAATTTCAATCAGTCTCACACAGCCACACATGGTTTCGCTCTTGCCTTCCAATTATTTTTCTTTAAGGATACATGCATTGGAGAGGTTCTTACCTGATCCGGAAGACCATAACACATTTACAAGCGAGGCTGTTGAAAGTTTGACCGCACTAAAATTATTCCACAACTCCAAAATTTTGGATGTTGAGAGAATGACCAACATAACTTATGGTAGACGAGAAAGCTATTTGGTTTAATAAATTTTTGAGAATATGTTGTATTAATACATCCTGTCTTTTATCTATTGTTCAGTTGAATGTCAAGCCTTTTCTAGAAGACACTGAGAGAGTAATGGGCGATGATGTGAATGAGTTGAACGATGAAGTTTTAGATCATTCTGTTGATTATCTGGAAGTTTTGATTGGACAAGACTTCATTTTCAGGAAGGATATGTGGCTAGGTGGATGCGATAAGTGGCATTTGATGGCAATCCCGGAGAAGCTAAAGGGAAAAGCAATCAAAACGAAAGCTAAAAGTAAGCAAGCCCGTAGACCAGCGCAAGAAAACGCAGATACCAGTGGACAAGAGTCTGGATTAGTTGATGTAGATGTTATCTACAAGCACATGGACGCCGTCGACGCTACCCGTGATGTAGATTTGAAGAAATACATTGAGAACATGAAGAAGTCCATGATGGATGAAATGATGGACAGGTTAATCAGCAAGCTGCGGCAGTCTGGGATGATCCGAAGCAGGAAGGAAAGGTTAAAGGAGACACAGTCACAGTCGATTACTAACATCTCTGAGAAGACAACTTCAGGAAGAGTGTGCAAGAATCTGTCCATTAACGAGGTGGACAACACAGGAGAGGACAACTTCAATATGGACAGCGAGGCATTCTCTGGTGATGTGAATGTCATAACGGATCTCACCAAAACAATGGTTGGATTAGGACATGTAAGTCCAATTTACCATGTTATTACTTTGTCACTATTGTTGCACAATTAATTTTGTTGCCATATATGTTGCTCAGATTATGTCGGATGGTGATTGCAACGTGCAAACTGGTGGACGTAAGAAAACCATTATTCTACCTTATGAGAAGGTACAATAAACTATAGGTCAATTATGGTCCATGATGACTAAACAATATACATCGTTATTGTCTATATAATATTTTATGTTAAATTCACAGCATGTGACGTGTGGTGGACACGAGGAGTCTTCAGGCAAGGTTAGCACACTTTGATATCACTTAGTTGTCAATTCAAAGTTTATGACCCTCATTAATCAAATAAAATTTTATGATGCAGGACAAGATCGACATGGAAGTTGAAGGGGTTATTTCACACTTAAGGAATTCACTGGCTGGAGCATTCGATGTAAGGGAATAGCTTTTTACTTGGATTTGTTTAACTTTATATACTTGTTAAACTTTTGTTGTTACAGGCTGTTTATGAGAGTCGGATGGATGAGAACATGGCACACAAGGATCATGTTGTCCTAGAGGAGCCGAGAGAACATGATGACGTTAATTTTCACTTTATTTTGTATTATACAAGTGATGTATAGGCGCTGGACCTAGGTAACGATTTCTAAAACACACGAAATCAATGCTGGAAATATTGAAGTGACGTTGAAAGAGGCGGACGAGAAAATGATGTTGTCCAAAGAAAGGGTAATAACAGTCAATACTTGATAATAGTTATTGAAATTTTAGTGGACAAGTTATTAGTATGGTTTAGACCTAAGAACAAACTTTTTCTCTACAGCCTGTCAATGATGTCTGCCCCGATGTAGTGAATGAGGAGGTCTATCAGGACATTCTTTTGGACCAAAACATTCTTAATAATCTTCAAACAATTACAGAAGATAAGGTCAGTGTTACAATTGATTATGTTGATTAGGCAGACAACAATTACTTAAGGTCTGATATTGTCCAACAGGAACATGCGGCGGACGAGAACAAGATTATGTCCACAGACACCGATGTGGAAAACGCATAGGTCCATGAAGACATTCTACTGGCCCAAGACATTACTAACAATGCTCAAATGATTCTGGAAGTTAAGGTAAGTCTTACTATTCATTAAGGTTACTCGGTGGATGAAAACTCAATACAGTGTATAATATTGTCTACCAGGCACTTTAGAAGACTACAACAAATCCTGGGAAGGATTACTCTGACGATTCGGTGTCCATTTCAAATGTTAGTTCATCACATATAATATACATTACGTAAGTATGTTATTAACTATTAATCAATCGTTGCAAATTTTAGGATTTTGATATCGATGGACCTATTGTACCACGCCGCCAAGAACCCTCAAGATCTTGGATCCCTCAATACCAGGTGGTTGTCACTCATATTTCAATTCATAAATTAGTTAACATGGTACCAATTAACATGCCCCTATTCTAATTGAGCAGTCATATGAAGATTATGGGAGCGATGTTAGTGGCGCCCCAACCCCAACCTCTAAATCAGTTGATACTCTTGACTACGGTAGCTACAGATCTTTTGAACCAAATTACCAACTTCTCACACCTGAAAATCCACAGGACATCCAGAACTTTGTTTTGGTGAACATGGTAATGATAGCATTTATGTCTTTTGAGACTAGACAATATATAAACATACAACATTTACCTGATGATGTTGAGTTTTGATGTTTTGCCAGACGACTACCAACCTACCCGTAGACGATGCGAATGCAAGTCTTGAAGTGAAACTGGTAAGTCATGCATGTCTAATATATATAGACAGCAAGAGCGTGGACTAAATATATTATCGCCTTATTTTAACACACATTATACATGGCAGGAGGAGGATGATCCAATTCAGCCTGCCATTACACCCGTGAACGAACAAGGAATTCATTCAGATGGGATGAAGGTAGCTTCATAATTACACATTATTTTACGTAATTTACTCGGCTTATATATATAGACAGCAAGTTCGTGGACTAAATATATTATCACTTAATTTTAACACACATTGTACATGTCAAGAGTATTGAGATGAAGATCTTATTTATTAAGATGAATAGCTTATTGTGATCAAATGTGCATAATCAAGCCAAGATATACACATTATTGAATAATGAAGATCAATGATTCAAGTTAATTTCGGCCAAAATTATTATCATTCAAAGATTGGAAGTTTACAAGTAGTTTCTGTACGATTATGGGCTTGGATCCTTCAACAAAGTTATAGGCCTTGAAATTATGTTTCCAACGGATATAAGATCGCAAATTTTTGACTTACGAGTGAAGAAATACATACATAAAGAGAAGAAGCGTTTTCCAGCATTAAATGTGCTTTTACTTTATGTTTTCTACTTTTTATGTTTACTAAGCCATGCAAGAGGCCTATCCTTGCTTATTTAAACTCTTGTAAACCTCTAAGAAAGATTAAGGAGAGTTAATCTCTCTCTCTCTTCAGAATACTTTCTATCTTGTTACAAATTCTCTCTACTCTCACTTACAATTTCAGATTTTACTCTCACATTCTGGTTACTAAGCTTATTCTTCCATTCTAGTTACTCATATACTGCATTCTGGTTACTCAAGACTCATTCTCTCATACTAAGCTATTATGGTTACTACATTCTCATTTAATCTTTCTTGGCTACCTTATGTTCATATCGTTCTGGTTCTTCATTCTTCATATTGTCCAAGTCTCTTTGTTTGCAGTTATCCTAAGTCTACCTTAATTTATTTAACCTATTGACCTTGTTGGATTGATTCTTGTCTTTGATGTTGTAGATAAATGTCAACATCTCCCCACCTTGACCATGAGGGGGGAACATACAAATCAAAGCATGTTCAAGGTGTTGAACTTCGGTTGTGATAGGCTCAAGGAGTCATGAAATTCAAAGTGGATCAAAGAATGTGTAAAATGAAGGAACCAGATGAGTAAGGCAGACTCACGGAATGAAGTTGACAATAGTTCAAGAAGAACCAATGGCTCAAAGAAGACATATCAGTTTCAAAGTCTTTGAAGGCTTAAGAAGACAAATCAAATTAAGAAGACTCAAGGAGCCATTGTTCAAAGCAAAAATAAGATTCAACTCAAAGGAGTTTGGAATCAACTCTAGATGGGTTTGAATTCATGGTGGCTCATGAAGCCAAAATCAGTTTCAAGAAATTCTAAAAAGGCTCAAAGAAACCAAAATTCAAAGAAAAGACTCATGGAACCAATGAGTAATGGTTCAATAAACCATGAAGGAGATTCAACTTAATGGAGTTTGGAATCATTTGGAATCAAGCTTGGAAGGGTTCGGATTCATTTGGAAGTCTATTTCGGTCAAGTTTCTTTAAGATGGTACATGGATCACCAAGAAGAAGATTCATGATGGACCCCAAAGAAAGTGTGAAAAGCATCATGAAGAGACTTCAAATAAAGCCAACTGGCTGTTGTTTTGAAGGATCAAGTAATGCATGGCATGTGAAGGTCTTTTTTATGAAATAGACAGAATGGATATATGTGCATTCCAAGTCACTTTATTACCAGACCAGGAGGGTGTTTGATACAAATAAAGATGTTCTTGACCCTATACTCAAGAAGGAAAAATCTCCAAGTGGATTCACCCGAATCAAAGATCGGATGAAGAAATTACAAGTGTTTCAGTCTAGGAGAGGGAGGAGAAAACTGTCTTGGACATATATTTAGAGTTTTAAAGATTTTTTTCGTACCAAGAGGAATAAAATTTAGAATTGAAGTGTTCTGAAAACTAGACTCAATAAGGATTTTATAGAAGCTGGATTCATATCTACAGATTTTCTGGTCAAGAAGTTATTATCGTTTCAACTCATAACTTTTGCAAAGGCAGAATTTGCCGGTTTTAGATTTTGGGGTAATAACTCAAAAGTGGTGTTTCACTTGAAGGAATCTTGTATACATTTGAAGATTTAACAAGAAGACTCACTAATGAATCTAATGGAAAGTTTCAAGTTCAAAAACAACGAAGGACATTTTTGAAGAATCCTCTAACCGTGAGAATCTATACTCTTTTTCTCTTAGTGAAGTTTTATCCCATATGGTTTTCTTCACTAAGGTTTTTAATGAGGTAGATCTTCTTGGTTCCAAGCTTAATCAATTCTAATTGAGTTAAACTTGAGGGGGAGTATTGAGATGAAGATCTTATTTATTGAGATGAAGATATTATTGTGATCAAATGTGCATAATCAAGCCAAGATATACACATTATTGAATAATGAAGATCAATGATTCAAGTTAATTTCGGCCAGAATTACTATCATTCAAATATTGGAAGTTTACAAGTAGTTCCTGTACGAATTTGGGCTTGGGTCCTTCATAAAAGTTGTAGGCCTTGAAATTATGTTTCCAACGGATATAAGATAGACAATTTTGGACTTACGAGTAAAGAGCGACATACATAAAGAGGAGGAGCAGTTTTCAGCATTAAATTTGTTTTTACTTTATGCTTTCTGTTTTTTATGTTTACTAAGCCATGCAAGGCCATGCAAGAGGCCTATCCTTGCTTATTTAAACTCTTCTAAACCTCTAAGAAATTTTAAAGAGAGTTAATCTCTCTCTCTTCACAATACTTTCTATCTTGTTACAAACTCTCTCTACTCTCACTTACAATTTCGGATTTTACTCTCACATTCTGGTTACTAAGCTTATTCTTCCATTCTAGTTACTCATACACTGCATTATGGTTACTCAAGACTCATTCTCTCATACTAAGATATTATGGTTACTACATTCTCAATTAATCTTTCTTGGCTACCTTATGTTCATATCATTCTGGTTCTTCATTCTTCACTTATTCTCCTCTTGATAATCTGAAATTCTAACAAGGAGGAGGATGATCCCATTCAACCTGCCATCACACTTGTGGATGAACAAGGAAGTCATTCGGCTTGGAAGAAGATACCTTCATCATTACACATGATTTAACGAAATTGTTCACAAATTTTTCTTCATAACCCTTGTCATATTGCAATTTAGGTTTCTGAAGAACATGGAGAGCCTTCAAAGGAAGTAGTTGTGGATGAAGTTGGTGAGAATATGACTTTGGCGGAGATTAAAAGGTCTGGAAAAAGACCAAGGGTGGACGAACCCCGTAACAAGAGGGTTATTCGATGGCCGAAAAGATATCAGCGGACGGCGACACCTATTTCTGTTGTCCCACCCAAGCCTGTCCATGATTTGTTTAACAAGGTGGGTGTGTCATTAAAGAAAAAATTCAATGATACTTTGAAATAATTCAAGGGAAAGTAAGTATTTCAGTAAAATATCATATCAATTTGTTATGTGTTTCCCATATTTAGCAAATTTAATTGACCATTGTGTATCATACATAGGACGTACACTGTTGATGGATATTCAGTGGTTCGTTCAACATTCAAGGACATAGCTACCCCCAAAAAATGGATCAACAAACTTGTGAGTAATATGAACGCAATTCATGTCCATGATAATGTTGTCTCTGATCACTAATCCATTTATTCTCAGCATGTCGAAGCATTGTTAAGCCTTGTTTTGTGTACGCACGGAGAGACGTTAGCCGAGAAGGGGATTGCTATACTGAATAGTTGGTTTATCTGCATGCTGGTCGATGAGAATGGTAGATTTATAAGCCGTGGTCTCGACGCAGGTTGGAAATGGAATATCACGATCAAGAACGCAGTCCAAGGACTTGTCCCCAACCGTTTTACCAAACTTCCTTGGTACTCGAAGATTAATATGTATACACTCCAATGAATTGGGGTAAGGAGCACTAGGTTGCACTCCCAGTTGACTTAAACCAAGGTAAGATCAAAATATTTGATTCGTTTCTGCGCGGGCACACAGATGAGCAGGTGGACGACATGATGAAGCCTGTGGACGAGATTCTTGCTGTTGTCGTTAAGCAGTTGGTCCCCGGAGGGTTGTCTGGGTCCGCTGTTCTTGATTCCTTCAACCACATCAAGCTACCACATGTTTTCGAAAATGAATATGCCGGAGACTACGGCCCATTAGCAGTGAAATTCATGGAACTCAATGCACAGCAGGTTGATTTTTCTTCGATCACAAATGATATGGTTGATAACATGCGCCTTCGTTATGCCATTGACCTATATGAGGAATACATTCAGCCTCTCATCTAACTGTCTAAGACTGTCTAATGTTTATGTGTACCTTTTAAGAACAATGTCTTTTTTTTGCTAGACCAAACTATGTTTTAAGTTTCTAATGTATAGTATTCATAGTTTACATCTGCCCTAATGCAATCATCCATAGCACCCAAGACTATTTACAATATCGCATTTTCTTCCTATAAACATGTATATACTGTATTCAATGAAATAAAACGGACATAAGCCCAAAGTTGTATACATCGTGTAGAATACATTACTGGGGACGAAATGGTAAAGTTGGCTATTTGGTATATAAGACAAGTTAAGAGACTAAACAGATACGTGTCATCAGTCGTCTACAAGACAAATTAGGTGACAAAAACAATAATTTAACTATATTGTCTACACTATATTATTAGGGACAAATGCGTACAGTTGGCTAAGTTGTATATAAGAAAGCCTAACGGACAAAAGCTTACAATTGTATCTATCATCTAGTAGACCACATTATTACATTTGCTAGTTTGTCTACAAAACAATTATTACATTCATTCAAGGTAATACACAACCATTAATGAATGGACCAATGTATTCCCTTGAACAAAATATTCAAAGGACATAAGTTTACATTTGTCTACAACATAATGTACAGGACAACATCCTAGTTTTGTCTACCAAACGCTGGTGCTAGATGGATATATTGTCTACAAGACAGTAATCACAAATTATTATTTGAAGGACAATTTTTATCCGCTGTCAAGTTAAAAACAATCTACCAGCACAATTATCAAGTAATCCGAAATGTTCATAACCAAAATTCCTCTTACACATATGTATAGCCTTAAAACACCAATTTCATGGGACAGAAGTTTAAATTGTCTACAAGACAATTTAAGGGACAAAAGCCTAATTTTGTCTACCAGACAATTCTAACATTCCATAAGGTTGCCAAATTCCACAAAAACTGATACATCCATATATGGACAGTTCCAAAATATACTTTTAGACTACACAAAAACCACCATCCCGCGTTTACGCATTAGTCTATATCGAATTCTTATAACTTGCCCTATTATGGCCATGCTTCTTACATCTTGTGCATTTCCGCTTCACCCACTGCAATGTTTCAAAATGTTAGTAACATATTTTTAATGAAATAAAATTAGTCTAAACAAATCAAAACATATCGGGTGTTCGCCTCTAGAAGGAATCCTTGTTGTTCTTGGATTTGCCGATCCTCTTCTTGTCCTCGATGGGTTTAGGTCCTCTTCATCTAATTGCACATGCATGTCCTGCTCTCGGCCAGGTGGTAGTATTCTTTCTGTCCAGAGCTTCTTCCACGTTTTGACCGAATAGAAATCCCCAACAAGAGAGTATATATCAACTTTTTGGATGCCGACACATGCTAGAGCATGATAGCACGACATCAACAAGACATCAAAGACTCTACAAGTGCAAGTCTTGTGTTGTAAATCAACCGTGAATACGCAACCATTACTATCATTAACATGGTATATCCACTATGTTGTTGCAATCACAACACAATCGGAGGCGTCCTTCATATGATCAATCAGGATGTCTTCGATTTCTGGTGTACACCTCGTGGACGTCTTCTTTGCCTTGGATCTCCTGGTGTAAAACCATTTCATCAGCATGGTTCCAATGGATTCAACCATTGTTGCAATAGGTAACTCTAAGGCTTGTTGTAGAACATCATTCAACGACTCTGATATGCTGTTGCACATCAAGTTATAACGCATCCCCACGTAATACACTAGTGTCCAATGTGGTAGTCCAATGTCCAGCAAATACTGCCCACAATTTTTTTTACGAAGCTGAATCTCCTCAAACCAGTACATGAAGTATCCCACTGTGTATGCCCTGGCTGCGTTCGAGACCATAGTTGCTAGGCTGTCACACTTAAACCAATGTTTAATGTTCCTACACAAGTGAACAACACATGCCCCCTATTTTTCTCTTGGATACACACTTCTCAAACCCGCATATATAGATGTGTGTGTAGAAACCCGTATTTTGACTAGGAATTTTTTTTTCGTTTTTATATATATTTTCGGTTGTATCGGATAATTTTGGTTATGTAATTAACGTAATCATAATGTTTAAT
>OVBE01007426.1:0-18499 GCA_900406425.1 Iberis pinnata
TTGATTAAATCATGGTTCCGATTAGATAATTGCCGCTTCTACAATTTTCCGCTTATCTGACCTCATTTATTCGTCAAAAAATATTTCCCGACCAATCATCTAGGATTTTTATCGTTTTAATATATTTCGGTTTCTATTCGATTCAAATTTTACGGTTTTTTCGGATTATTAATTAATCATAAACATAATTTGATTTACTAATTAAACATTATGATTACATTAATCACATAACCGAAATATCCGTTACAACCGAAATATATATACAAAAACGAAAAAAAATCCTCGTCAAAATACGGGTTTCTACACCTGGTCTTCTTTGGCTCGAGCCGAAGAAATCTTCTACAAGCAACGGTCTCGAATTACGTGGCTGAAGCATGGGGATCATAATTCTCAGTTTTTTCATCGGGTTGCAGCCACGCGAACGTCAAAGAATACTCTTAAGCGATTGATGTTGTCCTCAAGTGACATTATTACGGATTTTCCAGCTATCAAAGAAATGGCAGCCGCACATTTTTGGGATTTTTTGCAGGAACAGCCAGTCATTGAGCCTATCCCGCACCCTCTTTCTGAGATACTATCTTATCAATGTCCGAATGATGTTGCTGCTTTGCTGTCCGCGCCAATTATGGCTTATGAGATAAAGGCCACTTTGTTCGCTATGCCATCTAACAAGACTCCGGGACCTGATGGTTACACAACAAAATTTTTCATTGCAGCTTGGTCGATTATTGGAGACGACTTTATCATAGCGATCCAATCGTTCTTTCTCTACGGCTTCATACCCTGGGGATTAAATGCTATGCTGGTCGCGTTGATACCTAAGATAGACAATTCAATCTCAATCAAGGATTATCGGCCGATTTGGTGCTGCAACGTCATCTACAAAGTCATCTCTAAATTGTTGGCTAATAGGCTTAAGATCCTCCTCTCTGCATCCATCGAGCCCAACCAGAGTGCCTTCATCCAAGACCGTCTCCTCCTGGAAAATGTCATGCTTGCCTCGGAGCTTGTCAGAGATTACCACCGTTCTTTTATCTCTTCCCGTTGTAATTTGAAGTTGGATATGTTAAAAACCTTTGATACTATTGATTGTTCTTTTATCTTATTTATCTTACAGGCTATGCACGTACCAGATTGCTTCATTCATTGGATTCGCTTGTGCATTTCTACAACAATGTTTTCTATATCCATCAATGGCGAACCGGCTGGATACTTTCTGAATTCCCAGGGCATTCGTCAAGGCTGTGCCCTCCTCCCTTACCTTTATGTCATTGTATCTAATGTCTTATCTAATTTATTAAACAAGGCTGCATCCACAGATGTTTTCGGGTATCATCCTCGCTGTTCTGAAACAACACTCACGCATCTTTCATTTGTTGACGATATCCTAGTCTTCACGGATGGTACCGCTGCCTCCCTTGAGGGGGTTCTTAGTGTACTGGATGTTTTTGGAAAAGCCTCAGGGCTGCGGGTAAATGTTCTTAAATCTTCTATCTTCACAACCGCTAATCCTCTGCCTTGTCTTGATTCATCTATTGCAGGTTTGGGTCTTCTATTAGAGCCGCTCCCGGTGCGTTACTTGGGGCTGCCACTCACTACCAAAAATTTATCTCGAGCTGGTTATGCTCCTCTCCTAGACTGTCTTCGTTCCAAAATGTCTTCATGGGCCACGAAACTCCTGTCTTATGCGGGTCGGCTACAGCTCATCAAGTCGGTCATTGTTAGCACTTTTAATTTTTGGCAGGCTGCTTTTCATCTTCTTAGGTAGTGCATAAATGAAATTAATAGCTTATGTAGCAATTTCTTGTGGTCGGGCTCGCCGACCAAGTCACATTGCTTGAAGCTTAGCTGGGATGAAGTCTGTCATCCAAATGAGGCGGGTGGGCTAGGCATTCGTAAGTTTGATGACACCTCGCAGTTCTTCTCTCTTTCAATCATTTGGCATCTTTTGTCTGGTGCACCATCAGTTTGGGCTACATGGGTTACGCACCATCTGCTGCGTGATAAGCCTTTCTGGGACATTTCCCCTTCAGCTCAGAGTTCTTGGATTTGGCGGAAGCTCCTACAGTGCCGTACCATTGCCTCAAGATTTTTCAGGATCTCGCTTCGTAATGGTATCCGCTCTGCCTTTTGTTTTGATGATTGGTCTACTCTTGGTCCTCTTATTTCTATTGCAGGTGATCATGGCTTCGCGAGTTTGGTATTCCTCAGAATGCTAATGTAGCAAGTGCATCCCTATCTACCTCTTGGTGCTTCTGTCATTCCCGCATACATGCCTTCCGCCTTCTCCACACGCATTTATCAGCCTTGCCTCCACCTGAAGCAAGCTCGGGTTCGGATGGCAGCAGCTAAGTTGTGAACCCGAGCTTGCTTCAGGTGGAGGCAAGGCTGGTAATTTTGATGAGCTCAAGCCTTGTTTCTCATCAGCTCGTACATGGCAGCAGCTAAGTCCCTCTTTCCCTACACAATCCTGGTTTAGAACTATATGGTTCCCTCAGTCGATACCTCGGTATGCTTTCATTTCTTGGCTTGTTGTCATCGACAGGTCGCAGACAGGTCATCGTATGCGAGCTTGGGGAATCTATCAACCGTTTATCTTGTATGGAGAGCCTGATGAAACGCGAGACCACTTTTTTGCCTATCCGTTTTTATTCACCTTATGGTCGGATCTCATGCAGCCCCTCCTTCGTCATCATCTCGACCCATGTTGGCATGCTACGTTTACCTCTCTTCTCTACTCTACTCATTCCCGCATTAACAAGGCCCTTCTCCGCTTGGCCTTACAAGCTACCATCTACAGTATATGGCGTGAGCGTAATCATCGTCGTCACGCCTCGCCACCCATGCTCTCCCTCATATTCAGCGGAAAATCATTAGTACCATTACCAACCGCATTCTTAGCCTGCAATATGGTGCCTCATCACCTTATCATATGATATTAGCTCGATGGCGTGCCATTCACAGATCCTAGCATTACTTACTCTCTCCATCAGCTCTACTTTCCATGTTACTTCGTCTAGATCTTGCTGTTGTCCTGGCTTGTTAGGTGGTGCGTACTGGTTTGTACTCTTTTTCCTGATACTGGTTTTGTCCCATTGGGTTTTCTAGTATCAGGTTTTAACGAGGCACCATTACGCACACACCACACCTACAAGCATTTCTATTGACTTGTCTTGTTAGCTTCTATTTTTCTTCTTTTGTACATATGACACTTCACTAGTTTGATTAATAAATTTAACATTTAATAAAAAAAAAGAATTATTTTAAGATTATTTGTCATATTTTTCACATAGTGGAAGGAACTTGAACAATCATCGAGCTTGAAACAATTTTACTAAGTTTAACATTTGAACTAGTTAGCACTTAGCACAATGGATTCATAATAGAGTTAAGTGTAGTTGTCATATTATGTGAGACTAATTATCTTATTTGTTCTCAGTAATGTTACAAAATACATATTTTTCTTTTTATTTTTGTATTTTTAAAGTGTAGAACCATTTTATGTTAAACACAACAGACCATAATTTCTATTTTTAGGCTTGTATTGTAAGGATAGTCTTTTGTATCGTTACATCAAGATAAATTTGTAACCAAGTAAGACTACAACATAAGTACATGACCATAGTTCACCATCTAAAGATGTCATGGACAATAACTCAAAATTGACTTACTGAATCGTTCGGTTGCATAATAAAACAGTTTCTTTATTGGAATCATTTGGTTGAATAAGAACAATAGAAAACGCAACTTCTAAAGTAAAGGAACATATATTATAATAAGTGGAGCATCAACTTTTATCACTTATTGCAACAACATCGAACATTATTAGGAAAAATAGTACAAGCTCCATTGTGAAACCCTTTACTTTGACAGTCTCTTTGGCATTCATATGCTCCGTACCTTCCGTGACCGGTCTCTCCACATAACTCATTTTGGCATACTTGCTCTGCACATACACAATAACATATGAGTATCATGATTCTATATTTATCAATGTTCAAATAATTGTTTGGTATCGTATATATCATACACATGAATGTAGGTGAGTAATTTAAACGATAACAATCAAAAATATCAAAAACAATTAATTGAAAATAATAATTTAAATTTAGTTATATATAAAACAACATACGTGCGAAAGCGACATCATTCGCCGACAAAGAAATTGCCAATATTGCTACAAAAAGAAAAGTAACAAAATTCTTCAGGATACTCATAATTTTTTTGTTTGCATTATTGTTATTGAAAAAATTGAGATATATTTTATGATATTCTAGTTCTTGCATAGTTGATCTACTTATATAGGGAGGCTTTGGAGGCTTTTCTAAATGGATATTTGAAGTGATTTGAGTTTAAATGGATTTTTAGATAATTTTAAGTGAATTAAAGAAATTTATGTGATTTTGTTAAAAAATCTCTACAATTTTACCTTAATCCATGTGATTTAAAACTTTGATTTTTTGACTAATAAGCTCTACAAAACACAATAAAATCACCATAAATCTATTAGTTAAAGTATTTCCAATACAATGGATTTCATAAGATTTTTAAAAAATTCTAGTTTGAATAACACTAGATTTCATAAGAATTTTAGAATTTTTGTTTGAATAACACTAGATTTGTTATTTTAATACATATCACTTAAAATTCCATATCCAACACATCCTCTTTGTCTCGTAACACCTCAAAAATGTTTCATATTGATAAAAGAAAAAAAATTAGTAGGAGATATTGAAATCATTTATGTTTATTTGCACGATTATAAGAACACAATTGTGTTGAAGATATGCTACTCCTTACGTTATTCACTTACTCCAAACTCTTTCTTTAGTCAAGATCAACAAAATATTTTTATAACTAATTTCTTTTTTTTGTCAAACTATAACTAATTTCTATAACGTGAGATATTGTCATTCTTTCTAGTCCAATCTTGTTTTGTAATCATTTATATTTGCTAAAACCATTTTAGTATTGATAAAAAAATTTGGCGTTCTTTTTTATATATATTTGCATGATTCCAATAATTCAACGGCCTGTAAAACCTGACAAATCTTTGTGAGTCAGTTATGTTCATGATATATTGACACATGAATTATTTTAAGACAATTTGTTATATTTTTGTACATTGTGAAAAGAACTTGAACAATCATTGAGCTTGAAACAATTTTTGCTAAGTTTAACATTTGAACTACTTAGCACTATTGATTCGTAATAGAGTTAAAGTGTAGTTGTCGTATTACGTGAGACTAATTATCTTATTTGTTCTCAGTAATGTTTTTCAATGTTACAAATTAGATTTTTTTTTTCTTTCTTTTTGTATTTTTTAAAGTCTAGAACCATTTTATGTTAAACAAAGCATACAATCATTTCTGTTTTTAGGATTGTATTGCAAAGATAGTATTATGTATCGTTACATCAAGAGAAATTTGAAACCAAGTAAGACTGCAACATAAGTACATGACAATACTTCACCATCTAAAGAGACCATAGATAATAACTCAAAACAGACTTACTGAATCATCCGATTGCATAATAAAACAGTTTCTTTATTGGAATCATTTGTTTGAATAAGAAAATAGAAAACACAACTTATGATGTAAAGAAACATATATTATAATAAGTGGAGCATCAACTTTTATCACTTATTGCAACAACACCGAACATTATTAGAAAAAATAGTACAAGCTCCATTGTGAAACCCTTTACTTTGACAGTCTCTTTGACATTCATATGCTCCATATCTTCCGTGACCGGTCTCTCCACATAACTCATTTTGGCATTCTTGCTCTGTACATACACAATAACATATGAGTATCATGATTCTATATTTATCAATGTTCAAATAATTGTTTGGTATCGTATATATCATACAATGTAAATGAGTAACTAAAAGATAATAATCAAAAATATCAAGAACAGTTAATTGAAAAATAATAATTTAAAGTTATTTATATATAAAAAAACATACGTGCGAAAGCGACATCATTCACCGACAAAAAAATTGCCAATATTGCTACAAAAAGAAAAGTAACAAAATTCTTCACGATACTCATAATTTTTTTTTGTATTATTGTTATTGAAACAATAGAGATATATTTTATGATATTCTAGTTCTTGCTGAGATGATCTATTTATATAGGGACATTTTGGAGACTTTTCTAAATGGATATTTGAAGTGATTTGAGTTTAGGTGGATTTTTAGATAATTTTAGGTGAATTAAAGAAATTTATGTGATTTTGTTAGAAAAATCTCTACAATTCTACCTTAATCCATGTGATTTAAAACTTTGATTTTTTGACTAATAAGCTCTACAAAAACACAATAAAATCACCATAAATCTATTTCCAATAAAATGGATTTCATAAGATTTTTTAAAAATTCTAGTTTGAATAACACTAGATTTCATATGAATTTTAGAATTTTTGTTTGAATAAAACTTGATTTGTCATTTTAATACAAATCACTCAAAATTTAATATCCAACTCATCCCTTTGTCTCGTAGCGCTTTAAAATTTAGTATTATTCTCAAGAATTCCTAATAGACTACAAATGCACCAACCATAAAAAAAAACCTATCCTTTTTTTGTAGGTTTTGTCAAATCTATATAAAAAGTCGATCTCTTTTCATTGTCTTTCTCTAGATTAGGCCTGAAAATAAAAATCGAACCAAAATTTTTGAATCGAACCGAACCGAACCGGTTATAAGGTGATTCAGTTTAACTTTAATTTCAGTCCAATAACCGATCAAATTTCTTTTATTTTCTGTTCGGTTATGCTATTGGTTCGGTTCATCATAACTGTTCGGTTACCCGTAATTAATGTACATATATATACTTACTTTTCTTAACCTAATTCATTCCACAGATCTCTAGGAAAAAAACATATGCAGCAAATATTTTTTCAAATGCTCTTCTTCGATATGTCCTTTTTTTTCAAATCTCTAATTGAACTTGCTTTTTCCTTCATCTCCTTCATCTCTTGTCTTCGTAGTGGTCATCTTCTTCGTTTTTTGTTCTTTTTTACTAATTGGATTTAGAGATTTTGGCCTAATGTTCTATGTATGTCGAGATATATAAGTTATGTGTTACATGCATAGTTCATATATAGGTTCAGTTTTAACTTGTAATTAGAATTAGGATTTCTTAAGTTTAGGTTTTTGCATGTTTGAATTAGCTTTCGTATCTAATTATTGAATTCTTATTTTTCTTGTGTGCATAACTTCAAGAATGGAAGGTTGAAGTCTCGAAGAATCATCGGAGTATTAGCAGTAGAATTTCAATTTATTTTTTTTATTCATTTACTACCCATATATGTATCTTCTTCTCTCTTCTTTTTCATTTGTATTACCCAGACTTGTATCATATTTCAGAAATCAGTTATTTCGGTTCTAAAAATCGATTAAGAACTGAAATAACCGGAATGTATTGTGGTTTATGAACATTTTTCTGTTTTAGTCGGCAAAAATTGGAAAACCTGAAAAACCCGATAACCCACCCATTCCGAACCAAAATTAAAAATCGGTTGATTTAGAATCAATTGTTAATTACCAAATAAGCCGAAAAATAGAATTTCCAAACCGAACCAATCCGAATTAACAGAATTCGCAGTCCTAGTCTAGACTGCCGACCGACACATTTTTGGATTGGCACCAGGTTTCGTCATTATTTTTCTTTTCTTTTTTTTCAGCGTGTTTTCCTTCTTCTTCCAGATATGGTCTCTTGGTGCTATAGGCGTAGTTGTGGAGGTGTGGTTAGTCGTGGTGGAGATGCGCATGTCACCCCTGGAGTCACCGGAAAAAGGTTGTGGTTTGCCAGAACCGATCTTTAATAGAAGTAGGTGAAGCAAATGTTTGCAGTCGCCACTAAATATATTAAATTTCGGGCAAAATACTGATAAAATTCATTAGATCAAATGGTAAACTAGTGGTAAAAACACATAAAGGTTAAGGGTCCCATACCAACTATAGTCACTTTTAACGGTTTTTAAGATTTTTTTTTTCTTTGAAGTAATTTGTAAGCCTATTTTTTGTCTTGCTTCCAGTCTCTTAATATTCAGGACCGACCCTTGGCTTGCCGACGTCTTTCCCTGTCTGGCAAGATAAAGTTTTTGCATTATACCTTGCCACATTTTTCTGATGTTTTGTCCATGATGAGAATGTTACCATCTTTGTTGATTGTGGTGAAGATAAGCTACTCTTTACGTTATTCACTTACTCCAAACGCTATCTTCAGTCAAAATTGAAAAAATCATTTTATAATTATTTTCTTTTTTTGTCAAACTATAATTAATTTCTATAACATGATATATTGATATTCTTTCTAGTCCCGTTTTTTTTGTAATCATTAATATTTGCTAAAAAAATTTTAATTTTGGTAGAAAATATTGGCATTCTTTTTTATTTATTTGCATGATTCCAATAATTCAGCCGCCTGTGAAACATTGACGAATCTTTTTCAGTCAGTTATGTTCCTGAAATATTGACACATGAATTATTTTAAGACTATTTGTCATACTTTTGACATTGTGGAAGAAACTTACACAATCATTGAACTTGAAACAATTTTACTAAGTTTAACATTTGAACTAGTTCACACTTAGCATTATGGATTCATAATAGAGTCAAGTGTAGTTGTTATATTATGTGAGACTAATTATCTTATTTGTTCTCGGTATGTTTCTCAATATTACAAATTAGATTTTTTTTATTTTTGTATTTTTAAAGTGTAGAACCATTTTATGTTAAACAATGCAGACCGTGATTTCTCTTTTTATGATTATATAGCAATGATAGTCTTATGTATCGTTTTATCAAGAGAAATATGAAACCACGTTAGACTACAACATGAGTACATGACAATAGTTTAACATCTAAGATATCATGGTTAATAACTCAAAGCAGACTAACTGAATAATCCAGTTGCATAATAAAATAATTTCAATTTCTTTATTGGAATCATTTGGTTGAATAAGAACAATAGTAAATGCATCTTCTAAAGTAAGAAACATATATTACAATAAGTAGAACATCAAATTTTATCACTTATTGCAACAACATCGAACAACATTATTAGGAAAAATAGTACAAGCTCCATTGTGGAACCTTTTACTTTAACAATCCCTTTGGCATTCATATGCTTCGTACCTTCCGTGACCGGTCTCTCCACATAACTCATGTTGGCAGACTTGCTCTGCACATACATAATAAAATATGTGTATCGTGATTGTATATTAATCAATGTTCAAATAATTGTTTGGTATCGTATATATCATACACATGAATGTAGGTGAGTAATTAAACGATAAAAACTAAAAAAATCAAGAATTATTAATTTAAGAATAAAAATGAAAAGTTAGTTATGTAAGAAACAACATATGTGCAAAGAAGACATCATACGCCGACAAAGAAATAGCCAATATTGCTACAAAAAAGAAAGTAACAAAAATTTTTAGGACACTCATAAATTAATTTTGGTATTATTGTTATTGAAAAGATGAAGATATATTTTAGGATATTCTTGTTCTTGTTGAGTATATCTATTTATATAGGGACACTTTGGGAACTTTATTCAAATGAATATTTGAAGTGATTTGAGTTTAAGTGCATTTTTAGATAATTTTAGGTGAATTAATGAAATTTTTGTGATTTCGTTAAAAACTATCTACAATCCCACATAAATACATGTGATTTGAAAATTTGATTTTTTAACTAATAAACTTCACAAAACAATATAAAATCACAAAAATCTACTAATTAAAATATTTCCAATAACAGTGGATTTCGTAAGACTTTTAAAATTCTAATTCGAATAACACTGAATTTTATAAGACTTTCATAATTCTTGTTTGAATAGAATTTTTCATTTAAATCAATCACTCCTAATTTTATATTCAATACATCTTCTTTGTCTTGTAACACCTCAAATAAATGTTCCATATTGCTAAAAGGAAAAAAATTTTGGTAACATTTGTTGAAATCATTTACATTTATTTGCACGATCATAGGAACACGATTGTGATGAAGATATGCTACTCCTTACGTAGTTCACTTATTCCAAACGATATCTTCAATCAAGATCGACAAAATCTTTTTATAATGAATTTCTTATTTGGTCAAACTATAACTAATTTCTATAACGTGAGATATTGACATTATTTCTAGTCCCGCCTTATTTTTTTAAATCATTTATATTTTCTAAATATATTTTAATTTTGGTAAAAAAAATATTGGCATTTTTTTATTTGCATGATTCCAATAATTCAGGCGCCTGTGAAATATTGACACATGAATTATTTTAAGACTGTATGTCCTATTTTTGACAATGTGGAAGGAACTTCAACAATCATTGAGCTTGAAAAAGTTTTGCTAAGTTTAACATTTGAACTAATTAGCAATATGGATTCATGATATAGTTAAGTGTAATTGTCGTATCATGTGAGACTAATTATCTTATTTGTTATCGGTAATGTTTCTTAATGTTATAAATTATATGTTTTTCTTTTTATTTTGTATTTTTAAACTGTAGAGCCATTTTATGTTAAATAAAGCAGACCATGATTTCTATTTTTAGGATTGTATTGCAAAGATAACCTTATGTATTTTTTCGTCAAAAGAAATATGAAATCAAGTTAGACTACAACAAGAGTACATGGCAATGACAATAACTCACAACAAAGTGACTGAATCGTTTGGTTGCATATTAAAACAATTTCTTTATTTGAATCATTTGGTTGAATAAGAACAATAGGAAGTGCATCTTCTAAAGTAGAAACATATATTATAATAAGTAGAGCATCAATTTTTATCACTTATTGCAACAACATCGAACAACATTATTAGGAAAAATAGTACAAGCTCCATTGTAAAACCCTTTACTTTGACAATCTCTTTGACATTCATATGCCCCGTACCTTCCGTGATCGGTCTCTCCACATAACTCATGTTGGCAGACTTGCTCTGCACATACATAATAAAATATGCTTATCATGATTCTATATTTACCAATGTTCAAATAATTGTTTGGTATCGTAGATACCATACACATAAATGTAAGTGAGTAATTAAACGATAACAACTAAAACGATCAAGAACAATTAATTGAAGAATAATAATGAAATGTTAGTTATGTAAAAAACAACATACGTGCGTGGACGACGTCATTCGTCAACAAAGAAAATGTCAATATTGCTACGAAAAAGAAAGTAACAAAATTATTTACGATACTCATAATTTTTTTGGTATTATTGTTATTGGAAAAATGGAGATATATTTTAGATATTCTTGTTCTTGCTGAGTAGATCTATTTATATAGAGTCACTATAGGGGCTTTATTCAAATGAATATTTGAAGTGATTTATGATGAAGATATGCTACTCCTTGCGTTATTTATTTATTCCAAAAGCTATCTTTAGTAAAGATAGACAAAATCCTTTTATAAGGAATTTATTTTTTGGTCAAACTATAACTGATTTCTATAACGTGAGATAGTGACATTATTTCTAGTCCCGTCTTGTTTTTTAATCATTTATATTTCCTAAAAATACTTTAATTTTGGTAAACAATATTGTCATTTTTTTTTTATTTATTTGCATAATTCCAATAATTCTACATCATATTTGTTTGGCACGAATTCAAAGAAATACATTCAATGTTGTTTGGAAAATTCATCGCAAACCAATTATATAGATAAGGAAAAAAAATCACAACTTATCGTATTGACCAATTGCAAAAGATACTTAATGTGAATTACCTATAGATTTGACCAACAACATTTTTTTGGCTTTGTATTTTAGATTAAAATATATTTACATGGAAACACTAGCCATAATTTTTTAGTAAGTTGAAAATTCAATCTATTTAATATATATTTTTAACTATGTTACATTTGATATCAAGATGATATAAGTAATATTGAGATGGACTTGAAAACAATTTATTAAGTATAAAACTTTATAAAAGAAAATAGCATGTAAACAGAGGCTTTGTTTATGTTGATGATTATAGTTTTGCAACTAATTTATGTGTGGAGAAAATATGCAGATTTATAACTATTTGAACAACTATTTATCCAAATAAATATATGATTAAGCTCATACACATCATCAGAATAAATATTCTGCTGAAAATCTCCTATATATTGAACAGAGAACCAAAGATATATACGAAACTCTCTCCCAAAGCTCATCTCTTCCGACTCTCTGTATTTCTGATACAGACCTGAGTTGAGGTGGACTTTTAGGCGAGCCTCAACCTTCTCCAGCCGAGCCACGACCACGTGTCCCGCGGCCCTCGGGTTCGCCGGCGAAATCCAGAGCCGGCGAACTCCCCAGGATCATCTTTCTCCCGTTTTTGAAACAGATTTGCATCTTTCTTCTCCTCGGGATTCACAAAAGTCTCTGTTTGTGGTTGTAGCAACTCCTCAACGGTGGTTTCCGGCCAGATCTGCCACTGTGAGGAGTGTGGAAGTCGAAGTGGTCCGAAGCGGGAGGATCTCAAGGTGTGGTTTGCGTTGGCTCGTCGGAGGAAAAAGAAACGTCGGATTCTACACGGTGGTGCAGGAACCACAGCCGTGCGGAGCTTCCGTTAACCCGGGCCCAACGACGAGTCAACTCGTTTCCCAGCCACCCTGGAAACCTACCCTCGCCGACTTCTTCCACTCCGTAGCACTTTCACCGGACTAGCATCTTCCTTCCAACCAAAATCAAGGCTGGCGTGGGCGTAGGTGTGAGCAGCGCCTCGGGCTCCATCGAGAGGTCGCCGGAGTGGCAGATCAGCGATTTCGCACCTTGTGTCGGCGGAGGAGACAGTGAAGGTTCTCTTCATTGTTTCATTAGAGTTTTTCTCAAATTGGATCGGGTCCAATTTCTAGACAGTCCACCTGAATTCAGGTGTTTGGGCTAGATGTAAATATGTTTTGGATTATTGGGCTGCATTGATGTATTTTGGGATATATTTGGATTTAATAAACTAAAACTTTTATCAAAAAAAAAAAAAATCTCCTATATATTGAAAAGGAAGATTTTTTTTTAAAAACCTTAAATTTGTAATAAATTACATGATATGCCATTAAAAGTATTTATATATCATATCACTTATTTAAGTAAAATCAAAATCTCATAATCTATTAAAAATCTTTACCAAAATATTCTCAACTACATTTTTCTCTCATTTAAGTTAGGATTTTCGTTTTTTAATTTAATTTCAATTTACCAACTTTATTTTTAGTTTTTTTAAGAAAATATATTTTCAAAAAAACTCTAAATATAATATATAGCATAATAAAGTTTAATTTATCTTAATATATAAACCAACCTAACATATATTTATATTATATTTTAAATTATCCAATTTACCAAATAAATAATAATAAGTTTATTATGTTTTATATTATATAGTTATATATTTTTATATAGTGTCATCACAATTTTAATTTAATATTTATATTTTTATATTTGTCGACATTTTAATAATTTTTTTTTTAAAGTTATATACTAATATGTAAAATTTAAGTTATACTGCCATCGACAAAAAAAAAAAGTTATACTGCCATAATTTTGAAATTATATTTTATAACATATTTTTACGAAACATTATCTAGTCTTTTTTATAAAAAACTTCAGTCAAGATCATCGCATCAATTTGTTCAAAATCTTTTTCTTCTTTTTGTATCTTGTTTGGGGTTTTTTTTTTATTGAGTCCTCTACACATATGGGTGCATGTAATACAATAATGTTTAATTTTTCTGAAATTGCTATAAATAGAGAAATTAATAGCCTGACATGTCAACAAACACAAAATAGGAGGGGCATACAACAATAACGTAAGACATCGGCAAATTCTTTCCAATCAAATTTCAGAGTCGACATTTTCCGTTCTCTTCAGCATTTGAGAGATCATGTGGGAGTCGATTTGCCTAACGCTTGCGGCCACCGCCGGTAACAATATCGGCAAGGTTCTGCAGAAGAAAGGCACTATCATCCTCCCTCCTCTTTCCCTCAAGCTTAAGGTCTGTTTCTCTCTCTGATGCTTTCTAATTGCGATTGCATGCTATTTCCCGTTCGGGATTTTCGTTTGATTTAACGGATCTCTTAAGGCTAGAGGTGAATCCAACTTTCTGGAGATTGTGGATGTTTATCTGTAAACTTAATTCAGATTTCCTGTCCGATACAACCAATTGAAAGGGAACTTGTTGTATTCTGAGTATTCTGGAATTAGATCCGATTCAAGCTTTCGTATGTTCAATTTGATCCATATTGTGATTAAAACCATAGGAAAGGCCCTACGCTCTTTGAGTTTTCCATATAAATCATGGCTATGAGTTAAGAATGGTGATCAGTTTGATGTGTAAGCTCACGCTTGATAATGATTTATGAATTTTCAGGTGATACGGGCATATGCTGTTAATAAGCCTTGGGCGTTAGGTTTTCTAATGGACATTTTTGGGGCGTTGTTGATGCTGAGAGCATTATCACTTGCGCCTGTAAGTAAAAAGTTTCCCCAAACTTTTTATTTCAGATGCCACGATAGTTGCCTTTGAGATATCTAGTATGTTTATTGGCTGTGCTGATTAGCATTAGACCATGATTGTGAACTTTTTGGAAACCTGCTTTCAGGTGTCTGTTGTTCAGCCAGTCTCAGGATGTGGACTTGCCATTCTTTCCATCTTTTCGCATTTTTATTTGAAGGAAATCATGAATGTTTTTGACTGGATTGGGATTACCGTGGCTGGCATTGGCACCATAGGTAACATCAATTGTCCATACATTGAGCCGTGCTCACTATCATTTTCTGCATACTGTTAGCTGTTAGAGATATTATTGTGCTTGAGAAAGCCACCCTATAATATCTGTCCATTCACTGTAGGAGTCGGTGCTGGTGGTGAAGAGCAAGAAGCATCATTAATATCTGTCTTCCAGTTGTTGTGGCTAGCGTTTGTTGTTGCCATCTTGTTTGTAGGTACCTTTCATCCATGGTATTTCATAAGAAATTTTTCCTCTTTTGGCATCATCTCATTTTATATAATGTTGACTGATGGCTTTTTTTTTACCTACGTATATTATTTCCATGTATGATCATTAGAACATTTGGGTTTGTTTCTGATGACTTGTGTGTTGGGTTTTTGTTACAAGGTACTACTTAATGCGTGGCTACATATGTTTAAACGCCAACGCCGGGAGCAGGAGCTGGTATATTATCCTTTTAACTGTCTAATTGCCTAGAATTTTAAGCTATCAGAACTAGAATCACCTCTAGTGTTATTGTCTTACCAAATTCACTTAACCTAGTTTTGGTTTGCAGATGGAACATGAAGTGGTGGAAGAAATTATATACGGCTTGGAATCTGGGATTTTATTCGGGTATCTTATGCTGCCCATAAACATCGAAAAGCATGTCGTTTTGGTCTTTAAGAACCTCTGATATTTACTGATTATGATCCTCTGTTTATCGATTAACATGTGCTGTTGATTATAGAAACATATTAGGACTATTGTGTTGGTTTGTCTGCAGTAATTTTCAGAGAGACTAGAACTATATTTGAACTGTTTTTATAGCTAGCGACATAGCTGAGAACAGTTTATAACTCATTTGATCACAGGATGGCATCTGTAGTATCAAAGATGGGTTTCGTATTCGCGAAGCAAGGATTTTCTGCAATGTTCATTCCCATGTGCATTTCGATTAGTATATGCTGTAGTGGAACAGGATTTTTCTACCAGGTACTTTGTCTGAACTAGTTTTTTCCTCAGTTTTATCTGCATATGAATGGAATTCACCATTGTGTATATATCAGTCATCATGATTAGTCTTCTTTTGCTTTTTTTACTTATCAGACACGGGGACTAAAACACGGGAGAGCAATAGTAGTATCCACTTGCGCTGCTGTGGCATCGATTGTAACTGGAGTGGTTGCGGGAATCTTCGCCTTGGGTGAGAAATTACCCACTTCACCATCTGGACGGCTCTTACTTCTCTTGGGATGGTAAATTCTCCTCACCATTTACTGGCATTGTCATTATGGTAGTTGCAACAATTTCTATCAGAGTCATTAGGTATAAATGTCACTAGCACATGAACCAAAACCGCAATTGGTATTGTGAATTACTGCAATGTAGCAAATATGCATAGAGGCCTGGATCACATAGTAGTGCCAAAAGATTCCTCAAAAGAGATTTTGCCATAAAGCAATCATATTATTTGCACAAGTAAAGTTTGGTTGATTGGAGACTCTTGAAACTTGTGTGCAGGGTACTTATCATGCTAGGTGTTGTGTTACTCGTGACTTCATCACGGCTTATCAGATATCTTCCAAGGTCATCCCGGCGATCCAGACAGACCAGTGTCGAAAGAGGTTTCAGCATAAGGCGGACAGCTTCTCACGTACAAAAAGATACAAATCCAAGTGCGGTTATCCAAGCAGCAACACTACACAATCTCTTAGCAACCCCATCAAAAGAGAAAGACTAAGGGGTTCATAAACACCAAAGAATATTACTGGGTGCGTTGCATTTACACACTTCTTTCTCGGATTTGTTATAGATTTTCGGATTCCGAGATTTGTTTCATTGATGTTCCAGTTGTGGGAACAGTTAAAATTCAGAGCGTGGGATCAATTTATAACGTAACTTGGTGTTTTGAAGTGTGAAAAATATGAGTTCCCTTTCTTTGTTGCTCTAATTTTGCAACTTTTAAATTTGGGATATACGACCACTCGTCCAAACTTGGTTTGTGTTAATGTTTTTACTTCTTTGGCTCAATACTAATATTTTTCTACAACATAATTTATTTTAATCTATGTTTTCAAAAGCCATGTTCGATAAATCTGTATATATGCATTTTAAGTAATATTATCTTGAGAAACGTAACACTAAACATATGAACAATATATCATGATAGTTCGACTTGAGCTTAAGACTCTCTTTTTAAGCCAGAGGCTTTGACTTCATCAGAAAAGAGCAACGACTGGGAATCTTTTCCCCTTTAACTTCCACCTGTCCGACTTAAACAGTGTTTCTATCTCTAACAACCACTCATCTCAAATATCTTCGCCCTCTGTTCATGGATTTGACCATCTCCGACATCATCTTCATCTAACCTCCGTCTCCATCTTCCTCATCCTCCGTCATCTAGTCTTCTCCATTCTCTCGATCTTCTCTGGTTCCGATCAACCTCCGACATTCCATCTACTTCGGTCCCCCGATCTTCTCTGTTTCCTCATCTCACCTCCTTAGTATGGTTGACCAGTTCGACAAAGTCTTTCAAGGCCTCTCTCTCGAGGAAAATGAGGAGCCTTACCTGATGCCAAATCTTCCATCCTTCTGCTCTAATCTCAGGAATCGTCTCAGTCTCATGGGTCGAACTCTTAACCCAACCAACCAGAGCATGTCTGACCTCATCCATGACATGCCTCGCAAATGGCAGTTATATGACAGAGTTCAAGGCATTGCCCTCTCCCAAGATCGATTTCAGTTCATCTTTGAATCGGAAAGAGATCTACTGACTGTGCTGAATAAAGGAGCCCACACGTTCAATAACTGGGCAGTAGCTCTGGAACGCTGGACTGAGAAGCCCGCCCCTGGTTTCCTTCAACACATCCTGGTCTGGGTGCGGATCAGGAATATCCCAGTCAACTATTACACTGAGGACTCCATCACCTCTCTAGCTGACTTCGCAGGTCAAGTAAAGGAACTAGCTTTCGATGCCTCTAAGCCCCAAGCGCAAGACTATGTCAGAGCTCAAGTGCTGATTAATGTGAATAACCCCCTCCGAAGGTACAAGACAGTGACCCTTCCTAATGGTGAAGTCACCAAAGTGCTCTATGATTTTGAAAGATTTCAAAAAAGATGCTACAAGTGCCAACGCCTAACCCATGATCAAAGTAAATGCCCATGGTCATCAACATCTCACCCTCCTCCCAACAATTCATCACAACACAATAACAGGAGCAACCAGAGAAGTAGTAGCTATCCAATTCTCCACTCTGATCCTCTGTTTGGAGTACTTAACCCTGATCAGGTTGGCTTAGATTCTCTCACAGGACGACCAAAAATTGCAGAAGAAGTGCTAGAAGAAATGCGTAGATACCTCCTTGCAGCTCCAGACTCTGAAAAGCCAATCCGTATTGAAAGAGTTAAGGCATCAGTTAGATCAGCAGAACAAGACCCGTACACCAGAAAGACCGTTCTGAGGCTTGAACCCCCACCAACCATCACAACTGATCTCAACAAAGGGAAAGGTATCGTTTTCGATTTGAACCCACCAACATCTCAAGATAACTTGACCAAGAATTTGCCTGCACCTAAGCTCATGGCTTCAGCCTTTCAAGCTGCCTCCCACATACTCCATCAGCCCAGAAATCTTGTGCAACAAGAAAATCAGATGCCAAATCCCCAAGAGTACCTTTTGCAACAAGGAATTCACCAAACCTCTCCTCAAGACTTCCTTGGCACTATTGAAATAAGATAACCAAGAAAAATAAAAGACTCAGAAGCGGCTAAGTCAAT
>OVBE01007427.1:0-18499 GCA_900406425.1 Iberis pinnata
TTTGCAAATGGAGGCGAATTAGGGCTTTTATAGTGTTAAGAGAAAAGCCCTAATTCGATAAAAGCCCTAATTCGCACTACATACAAAATGCTAATCATTATCTTGGATCTTGGGCCTNGACTAAGAAATGAAAAACCTAAGAAAAAAACTAAAAAAGAAAGAAAAACTAAGCTTTTTTGCAAATGGAGGCGAATTAGGGCTTTTATAGTGTTAAGAGAAAAGCCCTAATTCGATAAAAGCCCTAATTCGCACTACATACAAAATGCTAATCATTATCTTGGATCTTGGGCCTTGCTTCAGGTGGTATCCGGATTCGAGTTGGTCGGGTCGGAGCGTGTTTGCCTTCGGGTGGTTGAGTGCACAATCGATATGGACTAAAGGGTGCTTGCTTGGGATCGATCCAGCTTCGTTGCGTCTTAACTTCGTCTAAGGTTGGGATCGATCCCGGTGTTGAGTGCCTGAGATCGATCCCAACACAAGTGAGATCGATCTAAGAAGTTGTCTTCTTAGTCCTGCTTTTTCTTTGTGCACTTCCTTGGCTATGTTTGAGACTTCACCAGAAACGTTGGAAACATGACTGCGGGATCGATCTTGAGTGTTGTTGGGATCGATCTGCATTGAGTTGAGATTGATCCCGAAGGTGCTGAGTGGGATCGATCTTGTTTCGTTGATGGATTTCCTGGGATCGATCCTGCATTGAGTTGGGATCGATCCTGCAGGTGCTCGGAGGTAAGTTCAGTCCATTCCATAGTTGAGTGGTGAGTGTTAAGTCCATTCCAATGTCAAGTGCTGTTTTACTGAAATTTCTCAAATGCTTCCCAAAAATACCTGAAAGTCCTGAAAAACCTCCAAAATGCGTGCATATGCAAATTCAAATGCAAAAGTCCTAAAAACACTAAACTTAGTGAAATCAACCATAAATGTGATGTATGCACGCTTTTAGACCTCAAAATCGATGCTAATTGATAAGTAAAAACCGTGAAAATTCAGAGTCATCATTAAGCTAACAAGAAACCTGAAGTTGAGCACACCTTCACCTCGTCAATCATTACCACCTTTGATAAATTATTCGTGGTTCTACTCTTTCTGCTATCACCTCGGTTGTCAACATAACCCTGCAACCCCATTTCAGACAATCTGAAATCTAATGATTGGCTTAAACCACCATTAAAATATCCGAGAATCCACTTGTACACCTCCCGATGTGCTTCTCCCTGGTTGCCTATAAACCCGTTAACAACTCCCACTACACGTGCAATGTATGGCCTTGTACATACCACCGTGTACATCATATTGCCTATACCATAAACATATGGAACATTATCCATATAAACCATCTCATTCTTCTTCGCCACCTCCCACTTAATAGATTCATCAACTTTAATTGCTTCTTTGTAACATCCATGCCCACCTCTATCCGTGAACAAAGTATAGTTGAAACTTGGAGAAAATCTTACATGTGGCATGATGATTCTACTTGACTAACGTAACTTCGTCACTGAAGTGTCTGGGATGGCTCCTGAATCATCATTCTCATCTCTTGCATTGCTTTCCTGTAAAGCATTCTCTTCTGTTATTGTGCAATCCTTCTGTTTTGATGTTAGGATATCTCTAAAATCAACAACAACAACTGGCTCTTTCAACTTTGAGCCTTCCTCTTCTAGCTTGTCCTTATACAACACATCTTTACTGAAGAAAATGTTCTTCCTACTTTGATCATCCCAAAACCGATACTCAAACCTGGTATCACCATAACCAATAATGTAGCACTTCTTTGATTTTGGATCATGCTTACTTATCGCGGTATCAAAGATGCAACTTTTACCCATGTGATGAACTACCGCCTTTAAATCATGTAGCACACCATTTGCTACCATGAGCTTTTTTCTTTTCTCGCTCATATGCCCCGATCTACAATTCCCCAACCTTGTTTGTTTGCCATTTTTCACAACACCAAGTATGTCTTGGTAACACGTCGTCATATAGAAACTCCCTTTTTTACGACCTTCAGCACCACCATTGAACCATTCTTTACTCTCTAAGATCTTCCGCCAAAGTTTACACTATGGCCCATATCATCAAGTTGTCCTACTAAGATAAGATTTTGCATTAACTTATGCACATGTCTAACCTTTGTGATCTTCCACACTCGCCTGACTTGCATCTTAAGGTTGACGTCTCCAATACCAATGATATCTAGTGGTAACCCATCAGCTAGATATACCTTCCCATAGTTTCCCGCAACATAATTCTCCATAATGTTGTGGTGTGCAGTGGTGTGGAATGACGCACCTGAATCCAGAACACAAGAATCGATCGGACTGTTAACAAACGAGATAGATGCCTTACCGTTTCTCAAGGTCGCATCATAAGCTTCACTTTCTCCCGGAGAGTCGATAGACACCATTAATGCATCAACTATTAACTCTGTAACCGCATTGGCTCTTCCTTTTTCTTCATTCCTTAGTTGTGTCCAACAATTCTTCTTAATGTGGCCCGTCTTTCCACAGTTCCAACATTCAGTGAACTTGGAATAACCATTTCCATTTCTTGATCCAGTTTTGTTTTGGTTAACTCTTACTTGGTTTCTGATAAATCTAGAATTTAATTCCTAAAACTAATAATGCATAGAACATATCAGTGTAGCAAAGTATAGGGTCGAATCTCACAAAGACCAGAAAGTACACGTTTTAGTTAAATCTCGAATCAAGCTAAAACATAATAATAAGATTGGTTGTGATCGATATCAAAACGGTAAATTATAAACGGTTTTAAACTATGAAATAAAAGCGTTAGGAATCAGAGAAACCACAAGTAGTCAGGTTTAAAAATCAAATTATCATTCAGGGATTTTCTTTGAAAATAGTTCTCAACATGAAAGACAAAGATGGAATAATCTCCTCTCGGATTATTAAACCATGTGCTCAAATTATTAGAGACAAACTCTCGCCGTCTTTTAAGTAATTGGTCATGTATTACGGTTCAGATTCAATTGTTCACAAGCATTCAGGACAATACTCTCGTAAGCAAGAACACTTATTCATCTAGACTAGATGGCCAATCCAATTCATGCATTAATAACAATAAACTAGATGGCCAATCCAATTCATGCATTAATAACAAGTCTAGACTACGAACCTAACAATTGTTATCTCCTTATGATACTCTAACAATCAAAACCTGATTTCCCTGGGAAACCCTAAAACCTAACTAGTGAATGATAAACAGAGATTTGCTAATCTATTGTCTAGCAAATACTTAAGTTTAATTATGTCATTAAGTACTTAAGATATCATCCAAATTCACCCTAAAGTCTAACACATTAATCCTATGTGAATCATGTTTAGTATAAGCCATTAAGATTTTTGGTTCAAACACACAAGCATACACAATTTAAGAAAGTCAAACAAAAGTCAACAGATCAAAAGTCAATAGCAATTATGAAAAAGTCAACAGAAATTAAAATTGATAAATCAAAGATAAAAGACTAAGTGAATGGTTTAGGTAATTGATTTTGGTCATTAAATGAATTCATGTGGTGTCTAATTCTATCTATTAAGCTAAACCCTTGGTNAGCATTTTGTCGAACACTTTCCGGGCGCAAAACTCCTAACTCCTAGAAATGAGAGATCAATTCAATCCTAGCATTAAGGACATCAATTATAAGAAGGCTTATGAATTACAACTCCTAAACACCACAATCATTCATCTAATTTCCTAAATCTACCCAACCATTCACTCAAACGTCACTACTCACTATTCATAAGGTTAGCACAAGATCTTATGAGAGATTTGTGAATAAACATGATTAGAAGTAGATTTGAGAATGAAAAAAACAATAAAAACAAGAAATTGAATTCAAAATAGATGAGAAATAAAAAGTGATTACAAAGGTTCTTAGGAAAATAAAGCTTAAACTCCCTAAAAATTAGGGTAAATGTTTAAATACTAAAGCTAATATCCATTGGGTTAACCCTAAAACACTTGGGTTAACCCATTAAAATTAGGTAAAAATGTCAAAATAGAGATGAAAAGTGTTGACTCAGCCGGTTGCATCGGTCAAGGCTGACCGATATACCTGACCGATGTGGCCATATCGGTCAGACCTTGACTGATATGCTGACCGATAGGTGCTCCTGGTTTTTCTTCATAGGCATATCGGTCAGATGCTCTGTTTTTTGGCCGATGTGATGACCGGTATGCCCTGTTTTCGAGCGTTTCTTCACTTCTTGAACCTCCTTTTGATCCATAACTTACATTTATGGTCTCTATCACCTGAAATATGAAAATGCATATGCAAATGCACCGATACTAACCTAAATGATCATGCATCTAACCTAAATGGATGCAAAACAAAGCTATAAATATGCTAAAATACAAGTATATCAGTGAACTACTCAGACATTGACAAGAAAACACAAATCAATATCATTGAAGAATACATAATAGAATAAGAATAGATTATTAAAAAGGGTTCAAAATTTTTCTTCAAATACAAGGTTGAATCTCCTCTCCCTTAGTAATTCTCTCCAAAATAAAAATAAAGCTTAGTTCTAAAAACCTAAAACATAATGTATTTATAGTCTAAAAAGTAAAATATTCTAAAATAAGGAAATTGGATAAGTTGAAGACTTGATTTGTAAAATTTGGAAAACTTCTTGTTCTTCTTGGGGAAGTGCTCGATCAGGCACATGGTTGCCCGATTGAGCATCTCGTAATATTGCCTGATCCTTCTTCTTCTAGCCCGATCGATCTTTGTCTCTAGAATTTTCCAGGAAGTTTTGCCCGATCGGGCATATGTGCCGCCCGATCGTGCATCTCGTAAAACGCTTGCCCGATCGATCAAAGCTTTGCACGATCGATCACTTTGTCTACAACTTCTTAAATCTTTTGAAATCTTCTGAAATGCATCTTTTTGCTCTGACACGACACGAACACCTAGAACCCTGAAAATCTACCAAATATGCAAGGAAAACACTCGGAATAATGCAGAATAGCAGACATGAATGCCCACTATTATGCATTAAAACCGAGTAATATCAGTTTCTCCCTCTGTTTTCCATGTTCAAAGCATAGCTCATTGATGTTTCACCAGAATCTATCCTTCGAAATTCCTCTGAAAGGATACGATCTCGAACATCATTGAATTTAGCTTATGAGTATCAATAGAGTTACTAACCGCAACCCTCATAGGCTCCCAAATATTTGACAAAGATGCCAAAAAGATCAACGCTCGTACCTCATCATCGAGACAATCATGTTGAATTTGTTCACGTGCACTGCAACCGAACCACCTTCTTCCGTTTTTAAGTAGAAAATCTTCTTCATGAGAAATACCTTATTATTGGTCGTCGGTTTCTCATACATATCCGAGAGAACCTTCATCAATCCCTTTGTTGTCTTCTCTTTCGCAACATTATGTACGACGTTCTTAGACAATGTTAGCCTAATAACACCCAGAACTTACCTATCAAGGAGATCCCATTCTTCTTGCTCCATCTTCTTGGGATTTTTTCTTAGTAGTTGATGTAACTTTTTACCATACAAATAATCTTCGATTTTCATTATCCAAAATGCATAATCCGTACCGTCAAACTTTCCGATACCATGTGCCAAACCATCTTCACTTTCCATCTCTTAATATTTTTTGTGAACCTGTATAAAACACCTCTGTCAAAAAAATAATGTCGCCCAAGATTTGACTATCACGTGATAGAACGTCGCCAAAACATATCAACAACTACCCACTTTAGGGATAAAATCAACAATTTTTCAAAAATATTTGGGTTAATTTACAATTTTCCAAAACTCAAGGACTAAATTGCAACTTTAAAAAAGGAGACTAGTGTACATCGTCTTCTATCTTTAGCTTTAAACCAAAAATAGAGTGTTAATGGTGTTTTATGAATTTCTCCGTGTTAGTGTTTTCAGACACCATTTTTGTCGTCCGAATATACCAAATCGCTCCTTTCCACAATACGAACCTGACTGTGTAACCGAAACGCAATTCCGATAAACTTTATAAACCCCAAAATTTTGAACGCTCACTCAACTCTCTAACCAAAAGCTCTGATACCAGTTGATAGGAAATAAACGCAAATTTCTGACGAGCGAGATTAGAAAGAAGAAATAAATAATGCACACACAAATTTGATAACGGAGTTCGGCCAAAATTGCCAACGTCTCCGGATCCACTACCGATTGTTTTCTTACCGAGAAAATATAACAACACTCAACCCAACCCAATTACATGAAAAAATAATCTTGGTTTTTTCCCGTTGAATACCCCTCAAGTGTTTTCCTTTCTCTCACAAGTTTTCTTTCTACTTGTTCTTGAATGTGGATTGAATAATTTCTTCTCCTCTTTAATGATCTCTATTTATAGAGATTGTAGCAATGTGTTAAGACGAACAAATTACGGCCACTGTCCATTGATTTGTCAAGCCCAACTATTCCAATTATGACCACCGTCCAACACATTTAAAACATGTGTTCTATTATTCTTTGACTAACACTAATAACCAAAACTAAGCCTTAACATGGAAGAACACATAAAAAAAAGAAAGATGCATATATTAAATGTTGTTATCAAGTTCCTTCAAGATTAAAGAGAAATCTCCAAAGGAGATCTCTTTGATCTTGAAGAACAAACAATAAGAAAAACTTGAAAGAAACTAGAGAAGAAGAGTGGTTAAACAAAAGATGAATCAAAGATAAGAATGAAAGTTGGCTATAAATTAGGGTTAAAGCATATTTATAGTGATTAACCCTAATTTATAGTGATCTAAAAGTGGTATTGGTTAACCCAAAACACATGGGTTAACCCAATTGAAAATGGATAGAAACTTAAGAAAATGTTGACTTTTTGGAACTTTTACCCTGTAGCGGTTTGGTGTAGTGGTTTGTGTAAACCTCTATGCTTGAAAAAAATTTCCAAAAGCTTGTAAACATCTATGATTGAAAAACCAAACCGCTACACTCTTCTATGGCCTAGGTCCCGAATGTTTCTAGACACATCTTTAGTTTGGGGTCCATAACACTCCCATCTTTGTAGCTAAGATGGCGTGCAATAGCTCTATGGAAAGCTTACTCAAAGGAGTGCAACTTTAATGAAAGAGTCTTCTCTTAAATCGCAAAGGAACCTGGTGTAAAAGATGCATATTTGGAGCGGACAGTTTGGAGCTTTGGATCTAGTGGATCACAACTTTGCTAGCTCATATCTTGCAATTTCATGAGGCGCTTAAGGTGATTATTGGCTTGTTGGAAAGCTTGAATGCATGGATACACTATTCTTCAAGATGCCATTATGAAATTCCTATTGTAAAATTTCCAAATCGCTTGATCTTTAAGGCGTGTTAGTTTGATCCTTTTTGTGTCACTTTTTAGCTCTTTTGCAATCTAATCGATATCTCTTTTGATTTCACTCTCCTTCAACACTTGAAACATGAAATGATATGCAAATACAACCTATATGTATTTAAATACAGATGAATTTACCTAAAATGAAGATGAAACAAGAGTTAAAATCCTTTAAAAGCACAGTATATCACTCACTTGTCAAAAATCTAAGTCCACCCTGGCATGTTTTTGTGAACGACATGTTATTCTAAAGTTTTTCTTAATATACTCACCGGAAAGTCAACCACATGCCCAACCAACCCCTTCATCAACATTAACGAGCGCCCAATAAATTTTAACAATTTAACTATTTCTTACCTACCAAAAGCGTTGTTTCTGGAGTTCTTTCTTCATTCTTGCTTTATACTTCCACTTTTTGTCCACTAGTTAATGTTTCTCGAATCCACTTGTAAGCAATTTACATTTATTCAAAAGTTTTACCCATCATTACAAATAAATGTTCATTAATACTCATTAAATATGCTGACACTACATACACCTAAAATTAATATCAATGAAAAACAATATTAGAAATGTTAAAAGGGGCTAAAACCCGTGGACTAGGCCCAACCTTAACCCTTTAGAGCATGTTTGGACAAACGAAATTATTTCTATGAAAAGACGGATTTTGCGGGTTAACCCATCATGGACCGCAGGTTTAACGAGTTTTTATCTGCGGATTGGCGGGCCGGTCCACGGACAACTAGTTTAAACAAAAATAATTAAAATTATAAATAATTTTGTGTACTTAACAAATTATAATCTATGTAATAAAACATAAAATTTCAGTGTATAAAATTAAATTACTTATAAAAAATATATCTAAATTATTTTTCACTTAATTAATTTTCTAACTTTAAATTTATACATTTTTATTTTAATATTTACACAATCTAAGTATAAATATAGTGTATGCGGGCCAACCCGTTAGACCAAAAAATTCGCGGACGCGGGCTTGAACAATATATAAGTTGTCCGCGAGTTTTGCGGATCAACCCGCCACGGGTCAAAAGAAAATTGAACCCGTTGCGGGAAGGGCTAAATGGATGCGGATCAACCAGTTTGACACCCCTGAACAATATAATTAAATATCATATGCTAAATAATAGAGGTGGGCACGGAGCAGATATCCGAAAAAATTGCAGTATTCGCGATCCGCTCCGCTCTGCTACGGAAAGTTAATATCATATATGCTTCGCTCCGAAAATTTTTGAATATCCGAAATTTTTACTGATATTTGCGGATATCCGTTCTGCTCCAATTTGTTTTCAAATATATTTTAGAATATAAAAAAATCATAAATTATTTTGCATAAAACACAAAACATCATTTAGTTTATTTCTTCTCTTTAAAAACATTATTAACTACAACTAATTTAACTAATCAAAAATTATTTTGCATAATATTAATTGTTTGTAACTTTAGATTTTTCCTTAGAAATGTGAAAATATCACCTAATATAAAACCAAAAAAATCTCTAGAACTTCATTTAAAATAAAACAGAGAGAATATTTCGCCACTAATTTATCCAATCAAAAATCATTCGGGCATAGTATTTAATTGTTTGTACCTTTAAATTTGCATAGAAATAGAAATATGAAAACATCACTCAATATAAAATAAAATAAATCTCTAGAATATTTTCGAAAATTTCCTCAAATTTAGTGGGCATGATTTGTTCAAGCTAAAACATTATGTTTTAATTCCTTTTTTTTTTTTTTTTCTTTGTAAACCTTATTTTTCATCGCAAAAATACTACTGGAGACGAATCTTGACATTTAAAAGCATCATGTTTTACGCGATCGATGGAGAAGATCATGGAGCAGAAGCTAGAGATTCGATTAGACTTACTGCGAAATTCGAAATTGTCACCGGAAGTTCAATTTACTGCACAGGCGGTACTGTGCAAGAGGCATGCTAATTGTTGCTTAGAATGTCCCAGGGAGGATTCCGCAACTACAATGGCACTTTTGATTGTTTCTAACTATCATATCACATTTTATCAATTAAAACTTATCCATCATTTCCTTAAGAGTTTATGCTCTCATTTGTATTTCGAAATTAATAATCATATACTTAATTGAAATTTCTCTATGAATAAAAAACAGAAGGTCTAGACTTGAGGCCTCTCCTTCCCAATGATAATCTTGACCTTGAAGAGACTTTTCCTTCTTCTTCTTCTCCACTATCATCACTGTCTAGAACAACAATGGATTCATGCATTGATGCTTCTTCCAAGCCCTTCTCACCTCGCCAGCTCCTTACATCGTGATTTTGATTCATTTCTGGTTCCATATCAGTTTGCGCAAGTACCATATTCAACTGTGACTCTCTGGGTGGTCTCAAGGACAGTTTTCGGTTTAGCCAATCATTGCCACTCTTTGTAACAGAACTTGGTGCATGCTCCAACGGCTGCTTTATCCCCAAAGAATGTGGTTTCTTGTTTTCTCTACAAGAAGCTGAAACTCCATCTGTGAATTCTTCAACACACGATTCTTTCTTTTGAGATTGAGTAGGCAAGGCAAGAGATAGTTTCTTCCTGCTCATCTTTATGATCCCATCATTACCAAAAGTGTTCGCCTCACAGATACCAATCACTGCTTTTCTTTTTCCATTTCCATCTATTTGTTGATCTCTTGAACTTGAGAGAAGCAATTGGCTATTTGGTATACATTTTGTTGCAATATCAAGGTTCTTTGTATGTGGGAAGGAAGATTCCACATTCTCATCTTCATGACTCTAAAGAAACAAAAAGGAAGTAATATTGAAACTTATTTTCTTGAGAAGACCAACATTCACTTGAAACTCACTAAAGGCCCTGACTTGGCAAATATATACAAATTATGCACCTTAGCCTCGCCTGCATTTGGACTTTGGTGAATCTGAGGGCTGATTCTGCTTCCATCAGCCATAACCTTTGCATATTTCTCGGTCATCTCTCGTGCCTTATAATCAAAAGTTTGTCTATTGTATTTGTACTCCCTACTCTGAAAAACAATGTTCACCAAATAATCTAGGAGTATAAAGAAAAATCTGAGAGAAAATGGTAAGCATTTGCAAGTAGACTTACTACTTCACACATCAAGCCATCATCAGGATTAGGTTCATTGAGTAACAACCCGATGCTCGTCAAAACTGTAGAGATATTCAAGGATGGTTGCCATGCACCCTATGTTCATATCAGAAGCTAAACATTGTTATCAACACTTTTGCTTTGACAAGATGGATTATGTGAATTGTAAGCTTCTCGAGATTTTTGTTTAACAAGAATCACAAAGTAGCCTTGGTGAAAACATCAAATCTAAGTATCTAACACGAATTGCTAAAACATATGAGCATAAAAAAGGAGTCAAGGATACTGACCTTGGGAGGGAGATTTAAGATGTCAAGGCAAATCCGGCCACTATTATCGATATTTGGGTGGTAAATCGGAGTAGCAAAGGCCACGATTGGAGGCTGAAATGGATATCTGTAACACACAGAATTCATTAAAAATAGAGCCAATTTCTCATTAGGATACCGAATAGATTTGGATAAATACCTCTCGGGGATTTGAATCTTCACGTGGAAGATTCCATTAGCATATACAGTATCTTCAGGACCTTTAATCTCTGGAAAACCAAAATCAAAAACGTTGGGAACTCAATCGCCGAAACAGGGAAAGAAAAGAAGGAAATGAAAAGCCAACGGGCATCAATGGTGGAGAAAGTAGAGAAATCGCCGGAGCCAGCGGCGGCGGAGGAGAGGTGTGGAAACGAAACGCCATAAGGTGGATCGGAGAGGAGAAACTTTAACTCCTTGTGCATTCTCATGTTTAATCTCGCTGCTTGAGCCATTGAGAGATTGTCCCGATTCCACTGAATCTGATTTCTGCAGTTATTGGCACCGGCGGGGAAATTTTTGGATTTGAGGTTTATTTTTGAGAAATATTTTCATTCGAGGTCTCATGTGTGGAAGAAAATGAAAGATAAAGTTCCTATACGAACCGTTAGATAATAGATTCATTGGCACGATTCGACGGTTCAGATTAGTTCTACGTTTAATGAATAAACTAAAAAGGGGTTTTATTAAAAGAAAATTTCTTTGTCCTACATTCGAAACAATTCGAAACAAGTTTAAATTTCAAAAATATCACAAAATTCAAAAAGTATCACACAATTCAAAATGTTTCAAAAATATCACAAACATAAAAAAAATAAATTTTAAAGATTTAAAATTTAAAATTTTGGATTTGAGTTCATTAAACATAATTTAGAATTTAGTTTTGAAGGGGTAGAATTTGGTATTAAAGTTTTAGGATTTAAATTATAAATTTTAAAATATTTCAAATTTATGGTATTTTTTTGAACAAAAACATTCTTTGTGGTATTTTTAAAAAAAAATTATGATATTTTGAATTTTTGGGAGTGTGTGATATTTTTGAAATATACTTACTTTTATGATTTTTTGAGAATTTCCCTCTATTATAATACTTGATGATTATTTATATGTATCTTTACTAATAAAGTAAAAATTTTTTTACTTGTGCTCTAATAGTTTGACATGTAGGAGTGTCAAAATGATTATAATTGTGTGGGTTTATTCAATCCAACTCAAACCATATATCCATTTCAACCAAAAGTTTGGGCTCAATGAATTTATGAATCAAATAGATTAATGGATATATTAGATTAGTTTAAAATGGACTATGCCAAATTAGTTTATGAGTTATCCATAACCGAACCATTTAATTTTAATTTTAGGGCAAGAGATTATCCCGTCGACTTCTTCCTTTGTTTTCTCAACTTCATACTTCCCTTTTTTCCTCCATTGTTGAATCGTTTCGTGATTGAGCATAGATACATTGATCTCTCAAGTTTGCTTTTCTTCGACTACGATATTCAAGCTTAGGTCTTCGACTTCGATACGTTGATCTCACAAGTTGGTTCTTTTACTTTGAAACAATAGTTCTAATTATAAGTGTTTGAGTTGATTTCTAGAGTTTTTAGACTTTTTTTATGTTCTTTGATATGTGAATCTATTGTGTACTTCTTGTAAATAAATGTATGAGTGTATAATTTCTTATTTTGGTTTTTAGGTTTACAGAAATAGCCAAATTCTTTGGATTTTCAGAAGTTCAAAACTAGCGTTAATGGTATAGATGAGTTCAGCTTTTGATGAATGCCAAATTGAGTTACTGATAGGTTATAAAATAGAGGGCGTGAGAGAAGTTGGATTAATTCGCACCCTTTTTAGCTTTTAAAAAGGCTAGAAACAATTTCTTCCAACCTCAAACAAAGAGAATTTTTATTCTAAAGCTTATAAGTAACAAATTGTTCGGATGAATCATGAAACTATGTGTTCCTTTGATGTTTTACTTGTCTCTGTTAAATTTCTTGTTTTTTTTTTCTTGTTCCTTTCCACTTTTGAAGAAGACTTCTCTAGTCTCATTTAGATTGAAAGAGACAAAGCTTGTTTCTTGTTTCTAACAACTTTGGTCTCTATCTTTGAGATTGACTTATATTTCTTTTCAACTTGTTATAGCTAGGTTTATGTCTAAAGGGATGGAAAATGAAGAAGAATATCCTTCCAATAGTGTTGGTGGTGGTGCGCAATCCTCATCAAATGCATCACAATAAAAAATTGTAGTAAGTTCTTTGTTTCATCAAAAATGAAGTAAGAGATCAACTACTTGGAGTTACTTTACAGTAAACAAAAAAATGAGAATGGTGAAGAAAGGGCATACTGTAAAAAATGCCCAAAAAGTTATTCTTGGTTTCCATCTAGTGGAACATTTAATTTAAAACGCCATTATGAAAAATGCTCATAAAGTTTGGATGTTGAAAGGAACTTAGTAAAGATAACAGCGAAGGAGATATGGTTATTATTCGATCAGGTTCAAGTATTGTAGAAGAAAAAGATGGAGAAAAAAGAACATATATAATATTTTTTTTCACCTTGCTCTTTCAACTTTAAAGACATAAATTTGTTTTACTCATTTATGTTATAAACTTTTAACATAGTGGTTACCCTGCTTTATATATATGTTTAGTCTCTTGTTTGCATTCACCTGATTTCTGATTTCTTTTCTTGCTAAGAAGGATCGTGATGATCGTAGATGGTAAGTGGTATAATTTGTATTCATACGTAGTGATGTGCTGCTTTGGATAATTAATTTAAAAATCTCATTTTAATTTAATTATTTTATTTGACTTATAACTTTTATTTTATTTTATCGTGAGTTAAGTCTTTACTTCTTGTATTTCATATTAATTTATTTGACTATTCAGTTCTAGTTTCTTTATATGTTTTTTTGTCCAAGTAGCTAATATGGTTGTGTTATTGGAACTTTAGATTGTGGATCAACCCAATTAAACGATTAATCTATTAACTTAAATGAGTTATGGGTTGATCCAAACCATTCACTAAATGAGTTGGATTATCCATTACCCATTTGAGAGTCAACTAATGTAGATATGGATTGGTTTTGATAAATTCAACCATTTTGACACCCCTATTGACATGTGTCCATCTTTGAACCAAACCATCTTTAAATTAATTTATGAACCCAATTATGTATTTCAACCAAACTAAATAATCATTGAATAATTTTTAAAGTAGGTTTTTTACTTGTGCTCTAATAAGTTGACATGTGTTCACCTTCGAACTAAACCATCTTTACAATAATTTATGAACCACATTATGTATTTAAACCAAACTAAATAATCAGTGAATAATTTTTAAAGCTAAACTCTATATTAAGATAACTGGAAACAAATATAATAATAATAATCTTAATTGATATTGTAAAACTTTTTTTGTAAACTCTCCCAAAGGTGACAAATGTCCACTATTTAAACCAAACGTAATTTACCACAAATCACATCAGGTACTCAAGTCAATTCAAATAATCCATTAGTCACATCCTTAAAATAATATCATCGGATTATTTTTACTTTTCCTGACTGCCACAACATTCGTTCAAAAAAATAAAATAATAAAAATAAAAATATCTTCCACTTAGCGTAATGAACGCCTATAATAACAAAAAGGAAGCAAATTAAAAAAGAGAATAAAAGATTCATTGGCGTTTCACTCTCGAATCAAACGGTCACGTGCCCATGTATTTCAGTCCCAAATAGAGAATATTACACTTAACTCTAAATGCATGAAACTGAATTCAATGTCCATTATGTCTCACTTCCCCCACATTCTCATTTAATTTCTTTTGCCTATTATCAATGTTCTCTTTTTTTAATTTCCAGCAATACTTCAATTTTTTCTATATATTTAATTCTCGGATCTCATGGAATAACAAAAACTGTTTCCAGATATGAACATTGGACTGAAGAATGAAGATAAAGACTAATGCATAATGATGACACATATCTTTTTTTACTAATATTGTAAGGGTCTTCTTACTTGTGCTCTAATAGCTTGACATGTGTCCACTCTAAAACCAAACTAATAATTTATGAACCACATTAAGTATTCAAACCAAACCAAATAACCAATAAACAATTTTTAAAGGTAGACTCCACATTGGTGTTTCACTCTAAAATCAAATGGTCACGTGCCCATATATTTCAATCCTAAGCCAAGAATATTACACTTAACCGTAAATGCTTTAATAATTGACTTCAATGCCCATTACGTCTCACTTTTCCACATTTTAATTTTATTGCTTTTGTAATTATTACATCATAAATAAGATAAAACAAAATCCGCGAGTAGCATGGGATAACCTCTAGAAACATACTATTTTTCCAAACAACATATTTTATCTTATAAAGTAAAGTTTTTTATACTCAAACATTGAGAACGTGATAAATGGTGAACTTTTATAGACTTATATATTTATTTTCCCATCAAAAGCTACTACACTTATATTAAATATATCATACTAAAAATATTCAAATACATATTCTATGTAGTTTTTCTTTCTCTATGATTTACCATTATTTAATATTAAAAATGTAAATAAAAGTATATTAAAACAAGGTACAATTTTTTGTTGTTATTGTAATATTAACTGCTAACTATATTTTAATAGATAAAAATATCTATGTAAGAAATTCAAAAAGTTTAGAACACAAAATGAATACAAAAAAATCCAATAAACCAAAACGGAACTTGGAATGAAACAAAATTTAAGTCTCAAAGGCTTCAGTTTAACTACGAGCACAATTCCAAATTTGGAAAAGATTCACATTTCCACCTCCGCTATGTAGTTTAATTATGAATAGCTTATTTTAGTTTTTATGCTCAAGATAAGCAAAACAACAAATGGAAAAGTAACACTAACAACATTTTGTCCACACAACGCGTGGGATTTTCCTTAATTATAGTAATATATTTATGTAACTGACTTATACCTCCTATAGAAGAAGAAGATGTACACATATGAAAGACACATCAATTCACTACTCTTTACACCACTCTCTCATTTTCGTATGAGACAAAATAGTAATAATAAAATATTATTAACTACTTATTATATAGTACAAACGTTTCTATATCTGATCAAATATTCGACTTCATGAAACGTCTAAGATAATACTTAATTTACGTCAAATATATTTTAAAATTTGTGATGTTTATTTTCGGAGTGGAAGGTTTTTGCCTCTTCTCGAGCTAAGTCCATTTGATCGTTATAGAGGCTATGCCCCTCAATCATATAATAAATACTAAATTATGTTCCTTCTATTATTATAGGGACAATTCCCCCTTATCATAAAAATATTTGGGCTATTTTTTCTTGATCATTATAAGGGTTATGCCCCTCAATCGTGTAACAAAAGATATATCTTAGATTTGTTGAAAGGCGATGCCTTTTAGATCATAAAAAATAAATAATATTTCTGATCGATTGAAAGGTTATTCCTCTCGATCCTATGAATGGTGATGTTTCCTACAAAATCAGGTGGTGGCACATGCCCCATAAATGTTTATTTTAATTATGTATTTAAATTCTGCCTCTAAATTTTGTATTTAAATTATACATTTAAATTATGCATTTAAATTATGCTTTAAATTTTGTGTTAATTTAGTGCATTCAAATTGTGTTTTATATTATCACTAAATTATGTCTTAAATCGCTCTTGAGTAGCGAAAATATTTCTAAAAAAATTGTAATGCTGAAATTTTCATAAATTTTGAATGCTCTAGAAGAACACATAGTGGAGATAATGCAAAAATAATAATAATAAATCTATATTAGCTAGTCTCTCAACTCTCAAAGAAATTAAGATCATAATTATTGACGCCTTGCATTCTCCATAGTCTCAAAGAAAGTCGTGAAGTTTCAGAAAAACATTTGTCTTGGTTTATCACATGAGACAATAAATGAATGTGATATTAATGTTCAAATACAATTTGAGACATGGATGTTATGATTGTATATCATGCAATAAATATTGCAAAAATATTTATGTTAGTAACATCAAGTTTACTAATTACGATAAGCATAGTAAAACCGGTTAAGCCATCCCGGTTAGATAGTTATTTATAAATCACTGAAAATATAAGTTTATGACATAATTTTAATTTAGGTGAAATTTATTTAATTCACATTAAATTTATTTAATTTATATTAGATTATTTAAATTTATAAGTTATATATGGTAATGCCTTCTCCTTAATTCTAAAGTAAGGCTATGCCTTTTTGAGTTATATGACCACTGACCTAATCAACGTTTTGGTTAAACAAGCTCATTAAAAAAAATTTAATGGTTTGATTTCTTTAATATACCCTCGTAACAAACCCAAAATAAAACCGACTCAAAAATGAGAATCGGTCGATGAATTGGCATGTTAAGCCATCATCCAAAAAAATTTTTAAAATCCAAATTTTCATAATTAAAGGATCTTAAAGTTAATCACATAACCCGATATGATTAATGATGTTGATCCTAAACAAGGATTAAGTTTGAGATGGATAAATTTGAATAATTATCATCTCAAGGGGGAGATTTAAAGAATCTCATATATCGACAATAAGTTGATAGTTTTTCAGAGTTCACCTCCCAAAATTTATACTTTGGTGAGATTACGCGTCAAAATTTATTACTTATTATATGTCGATTGAGATAAAGTGTTCACATTATGAACCATTAGTAAAGCAATCTAAAAAACCGCAAAACTATTTATGGTGATATATCCATGTATTTGTCATGAAACATGTAGACTTTCATGTAAAAATGATATATAAAAATATCCTAGAAGAATATAAAGTCATCAATGAGTGATGTGCTTATTGCAAGATTATTATAATGAAAATATTCTATTTGAAAGAATCATTGAATAGTTTGAATCTTGAACAGTTAAATGTGAACTTAAAGTTCAGAAGTTCAAAGAATCAATATTCATAATATCTTGCAAAATAAATGCTAAGAGCATTTATAAATCTTAGCATTTATAAATCATAACAAATGATGGATGAGATTTTATTATATGAACTATCATTATAAATCTTGATTTAAATATATGAACATGGAGTTCATAGGATAATTCATCTCAACATTCCAATTGAATATGCTCCAATAAATATGTCTTTAAAGAATGACATATTAAGTATATGACATGTATATTACGTGATAGACTATTTTGGTTCAAAATATAAAAAAATTATCAAAAAGAAAATGAGCATTTTTATTGAAAAGAGGATTAAAACTCCTTGAAGAGAAGTATACTGTAGACATGATTAATAATAAAATCAAGTACTTTAATAAAATCATTGACAAATGATAAGAGATCTCGATTAACCATGTCATTACAGAAAATGTGGAACCAAAGAGATAAAAGTATTTGTCGACAATATATAGTGCACAATATCATAAATATAAAGAGTATCATGAATCTCCGCTCCAAAGATAAGCGTAGAGAAAATATTACTGACCAATAAATGAAAGAGTTAGCCAATTCTATAGTAAATTCGTTATAAGAACGAGAAAATTTTAGACTAAAGGTCCGAGCATCAAAAATGTATCATTATATATAAAACAAAACTTGTGTGTCGCACAAGATTTTGTAAATACCTAATAAGAATATATATATATATACACACATATATATATATATATATACACACATATATATATATATATATATATATATATATATA
>OVBE01007428.1:0-18498 GCA_900406425.1 Iberis pinnata
TTTTTCCAGAGACCGATCTTCAATAGATTGAGCTTTTTCTTTTCTGAGCGGCTAACCGAATTTGACTCATATCTCTTGTATTTATAGCATCCAAGACGCAACAACTTTCAATATTCACCAAAGATTTAGATATGAGAATATCTTAGAAAGATATGAGAATATCTTAAATCTCCTTTTCTTTGTAACAAACAATATCTTCTATCCAAAGATTTAGCTTTAGCTCCAAGCTTAACTTCCACGTCATTTTCAATTATTCCTTTTAATTTTCGGACTCAACAAAACCAACCCTTTCCGCTACAATTTCGCTCTTAGAATTTGTAAGAACATCTCTAGTAGATTTCTTAACAAAGGTTTTTAATAAAAATGTGTAACAATAAATAAATAAAAATAAGTTAAGATATAGTTCTAATATTAGAATTTTTAAGAATCCTATACAATTAATAGGAAAAAATTATCTCGCTGATCTTCGGTGAAGTTGAAGCTTCCGTTTGATCTGCAAAAGAGGAGGAGGAGAGATTCACCGGAAATGTGGAATCTCTGGAGGGTGTTGGTTATGGATTCTAGGTAGATTTGCGTCCTGATTTTGCTTACGTATTTGGCTCTTGTTCAAATCTTATTAAAATTAAATCAAGGATGATTGATTATAGGAGATTCAAATCTCTAATAACATGAATCAAGGGATTTGTGAGGATACTAACTGATAGAGATAGAATTTAAATCCTACACTACATTGCAAATAACAAATCACAGTAGCATAGATAGGATCGAACCCCAAAAAGACCACAAAGCACGCAATTAAGTTTAATCTCAAACCAAGCTAAGATAGAATAATGAAGTTGTTTGTGATGAATCAAAACAATAAAATAAAAGTGGTTGTAAACAATAAAATAAAAACGTTAGGCATTAGGGAAATCCGCAGGTATTCAGGTTTAAAAGCCAATGTTAACATGTAGGATTTTACTTTGAAAATAGTTCTCAACATGAAAGACAACAACAGAATCTCTTCTCACAGTATTAAACCCTATGTTCGAATAAACAAACTCTCGTTGTGTCTAACTAATTCAATCATGCAATAAAAAAATATTTAATTGTTCATAAGCATTTAGGACAGTACTCTCGCAAGCAAGAACACTTATTCATCTAGACTATATCAGGTCTATAAACCAAGTCTCTTTGCGTTTATCAATCTAATATCAATAAACTAGTTAGCTACTCTAATTCATGCATTAGGAACAAGTCTAGACTAAGAACCTAACAAATTTAATCCTTTATGATAAACCCTAACATTCAAACATGGTTTCCATGAGAAATCCTAAAACCTAAATAGAGAATTACTCAGGCATTGCAAAGCATGAACATGTGAAAATCAAAGAAGAACTCATAATCATATAACAAAAAATATATTATAATATAAAATACGATTCAGAATTCTTCTCCACAAAGGTTTAGGATTGGTCTCCCAGGAAAACTTAGAATAATGAAAGCTTAGGTCTAATAAAACCAAGCCAGAAGGCTTATATAGTGCTAAAAGAAAAGGAAAAACCAAAATAGAATAAAAGATGGTCTTGATGACCAATTCTGCAAATTTTGGAAATTTTCCAAAAATTCTCGGGTGAAATGTTGGATCGGCCACTTTAGGGATCGATCGGGCACTTTAGGGATCGATCGGGCACTATAGGGATCGATCAGACACTTTAGGAATCGATCGGGCACTCTTTCATAGAATTCCAGGAGAAAATGCCCGATCGGGCACTCCAGAGATCGATCGGCACTCCAGAGATCGATCGGCACTCCAGAGATCGATCGAGAACTTCAGAGGATTCCTGCGCGATCTTCTTGTACGAGCTAGCTTGACCAGTCTTCAGTAAAATATCCATAACTTCTTATTTATTTGATGGAATGACTTGAAACCACCTCCATATGAAAGCTAATTCACGTGGCTATCTTGGGTCCAAATTTCAGCTCAATCCATCCAGGAACATCTTAAAACATTGGCAAACTTTTGACTCTTCTGCCGGACTCTGCATCTGCATTTTCCAATTCACATCCAACACGTCCAAAACACTCAAAACCTGTAAAATATACTAAATTGCAGAGAAAACTTCGAATAACACTAAAGAGCAAGAATAAATGCTCACTATAAAGCACTAAAATCGAGTGATATCACTAACTCGGTTCAAATCGCATTCTCACGATATAGATAGGAACGAAGGACGGTCTTTACTTCATCTTCAACCTTGTTTCTTTATTCTCTCTTCAATCTTTGTTCTTTACAAGAAGTACAATGGCTTCCATGTAATCTCAATCAGCTCTTGTCCACTGTAACGCCGTCGATCGGTTTAAACGGTTGTTAGTAATCCCTGATTTTGATAATTCAATAATGATGAATCACTTCCAACTTACTTTGGTTGGGAGAGTGTTGAATCGGACTGTCCAAGTGGATAAGGTGAGATCTTTCATCAGTTTCTTCCCATCTGTTTGGGAATGCCCTCATCCTATTCAAGGAATGGATGCATGTGATGGAAGATTCAGATTTTGTTTTGAGTCTGAAGAATATCTCCAGAAATTTATGGCTATGCGACCTTTCCACTATGATAGGTGGATAATTGCCTTGGAACGATGGATTCCGACGGTTTGGAGAGACTTCCCATCAACAATTCAATTATGGATTTTAATTCGGGATATTCCGGATCACAATAAGATAGAGAAAACCCTTTGTTATCTTAGAGATGATCTCAGTGAAACGGAACCGGTAGATGTGGCTAACTCTCGTATTCAGGTATCTTTGGAAGTAATGGCGCCTCTGATCTTTGTCCAAGAACTAATCTTTACGTCTGGTGACTCGATTGTAGTCTGGCTACGTTACGAAAAGTTAATAGGATACTGAAACTTATGCTTCTGGTTGACGCATGAAATAGCTCTCTGTCCAAAAATGGTGAAGCAGGGACGCCGTAACAATGGTGTTAACAGGGATGAAGATTCTGAGGACCGCCGGCGTGATAATCGCAATCGGAAGAGAGACGTAACGTTACAGTGGTGGATGCAGCTCCTCACTAGCAATGTCACCAAGCCTAACCATAATCATAGGCTTCGGGTTCTAGGGTGAGTCGAAGAGTTCGTCACCAAACTCGCCGCCGCCTTTTCTGCAATGACAGTGACATCTCGGCAATTGGATCCTGCCAGTAGCGGTGGTGCAGACGACTCCGGCTGCTGCTATTTCTTCAGCATCAACATCTTTGATGAACCAAGAGGGTTATTCTCATGGGCTAGGTTTAATGAAGATGGTCCCATCAAATATTGTCAATCAACCAACCCAATCTAATAAGGATTGGGTCCTCCAATTTTTTGGACCAACATCTGAAGATAACAATTCTAGTGGGCTTTTGGCAATTAAAGGATCAAGCCCAAAAAGAAAAATTGGCTCTGGTATAGGCTCACCATCCGACATGGGCTTTAGTGAGTGAGTGGACATTTAGTTTCCTTTGGGTCCATCGGATTTTTCCTCTTGGTTACCAGCAGAAGGTGATGAAAATTTAATGATGGCTTTTAATGATATTATTTCACCACTAAAAGGGCTCATGGTGAATTCTGGTGTGGTTCGTGGTCTGGGTTCAAAAACTACAAAGACTGCAAAGGCGTTGCTTCCAAGGAAGAAGATAGGTCCCCTGACTCATCGAGTGTCAAAGGCAATAAAAAAGGTACCCCACCTTTTTGATAATTATGGTTCTCTAAAGCACAATTTACCATCTTTCCCATATATGGCTCCCATTTTGAAGATTGAATTTGGAGAATTTCTAAACCATGCGGTTGAAGGAAAACCATCGGCGGAAGGCAAATGATCCTAAATTGGAACTGCCAAGAAGGATCCTAAGTTAGAACTACCAAGGAGTGGAAATCTTCTTGGCGGTTAGCCGTCTGAGGGAGTTCCAGCGTACATTGTTCCCAGGGATGCCATCTTTTATGGAAACGAAGCAAAGTTCTCTTTTTCTACAAGATTTACATGAACATTTAGGTTATGATTTTCTTTAAATTATAGGCCCTTCTGGTCGGAATAGTGGTCTAGCTTTATTTGCATTATCTTCTTTTGATGTTTAAGTTCATTCTAGTTCAAAAAAATGTAATCGATTATATGGTTACTTTGCATGGGAATAAAGCTTTTATCTCGTTTGTATATGGTGACCATGTTGTCTCAAAACGTGAATTTGTCTGGGAACGTTTAAAACTAATTAACTCACACTGTTTCGCACCTTGGGAAATGTAGGTAATTTAAAAGAGATAGTGGATAATTCAGAAAAACATGGGGGCGTACTTGGCCTAAAGATTCTTTTATGGAATTTTGGTTAATGCGAGAGTGTTGTGGTATGATTATTTCCCTTTTACTATTAATTTCCTCTCTTGGGTCAGTAGGCGAGATAGATCTACAGTATGATGTCATTTAGATAGAGTTATGGGTAATGAAGAATGGCACTCCATTTTCTCCCATTCTCATCTCGAATATCTATGGTTCTTAGGATCTGACCACTGATATTACTATGTTTTAATACCTTATAGTGGGTATTTATACTTGCTATGTGGCATTATCTGCGTGTTTTCCATGTATATTTGGCATATTTTCAGGTTTCCACGTGTTTGGGACGTTCTCGAGCGAAAAGGATGATTTTCAGAAGATTTCAAGTGCAAACGGACGAAATGCACATGGAGTGATCAATCCCTTTGAAGAAGTGCTCAATCTAAGCTTCACGAAGAAAGATATCGATCGATCCAAGCATGGAACTATCGAACCAAAGACTCTGGGAACTTACGTAATTTCAGATCAATCGATCCCTTGTTAAGATCGATCGATCCAGAATAATGAACAAATTGATCGATCCCTGTATGGTTCAATCGATCCCTGCACACGAGGAGAAACTGAAGATTTTCCAAATTACGAATTTTCCCTCAAGACCTATCATGTTTTCCTTATTGGTTTTATTTTCTTTTTCTTTTTTTAGAACTATAAAAGTCTTACCCTAGGTTTAATTTCTTTTTATGCACACTTTTAAATTTCAGAGCTTTAGAGAGATACGAGTCCCATCCTTATATTTGGAGAAGAATTCTGAACTCTTCTATTTTTATTTTATTGTTTTGGTTTTTGATGTGTTTTCCTCAATTATGCTTGTTGATTGCTTAGCCATGTCTGAGGAGTCGCCTTGTTAGGTTTTAGGGGTTTCCCAGGAAAATCAGGATTTGATAGTTAGGGTTTAATATAAAGGATTGAAATTGTTAGGTTTTTTGTTTAGATTTGTTCTTAATGCTTGAATTAAACTGGACCTTTAGTTCATTGGTATTAGATTGATAAACACAAAGGGATTCAGTTTAGAAATCTAATATAGTCTAGATGAGTAGATTTTCTTGCTTAACGGGAGTGTTGTCTTGAATGTCTATATTGATCTGTTCTTTGCAGTGTAGATTTAGGAATCTTGAGCCTATCAGATTTTTGGCGCCGTTGTCGGGGACCAATAGTGTCTTTTAAGTTCTATTTAGAGTCTAGTATAAGATATTTTTATTTTTCAGCACTAATCGCGCTTCTCTTTTCTTGAATTCATTTTACAGGTGCATGATTCTACGATCGAATAAAACAAAAGAATTGCTCAGCCCCAATAACAAAGAATTCTTGAATTTAGAACGCTTAAACCGGAAGGCAAGAAGAAACACAAGCTCATCAGGTTTTTCCTAAAGAACAGAATGTCAAAAATTTTCTGTAGGACAGAACTTCCAGAATTCTCAACCAGGATTACAGCAGTTGGTGGTAAACCAACCGGGAGGAAACGAAAAATCAAATACCACTAGGACAACAAGGAGGAAACAAAAATCAAGTGACGTCTGGACAATGAGCTGGTAATGGTAAGTAAAATCCACCAATTGGGCAAAATTACATCGTCATGGGAGATCCTCAAGCATTTTTCAATCAAAAACAACAACAAAATAAGGTTCTAGTTATATATTTTAATAACCCTGAAGCTTACCTCGCTAATAGGAACGCTCTTCATCCTCATTAACCTCAGAGATAGGACTATCATTTTCTTTTCCAACTCGGCGAGTTGCTCAAGCAAAACCAATTCCATGGTTAGCCCACTGAGCACCCAATGGATCACATAGATAGCTTCGAGGAGAGTTGTAGTACTATCAGTTTCTAAGGACTTCACTCACTGCAAGCTCTTCAATCACTCACTTGCAGACAGAGCTCTAAGGTGGTTAAAATCTCTACCACCCAACTCCATTGAAACTTCGAATGACTGCAAATCCAAGTTCTTCGGCCACTTCTACACAACTAAGGACCAATAACCTGAGAAGCAAGATTTCTTAGTTTCAGCAAGGTCTTGTAGAGTCTTTCTTTGAAGTGATATTGTTCGGTTTTAATGCATAATAGTGGGCATTTATGTCTTCTATGCTCCATTATTCCGAGTATTTTCACTGCGTAGTTGGTATATTTTCAGGATTCTAGGTGTTTGGGTCGTGTTGGAGCAAAAAGATGCATTTCATAGCAAAACAAAAGAATTGCCTAAATGCATAACAAAGTTCTCGATCGAGTATTAGGAGATCGATCGAGCAAAGCGGCTAAGGAAGTGCATAATAGGGCAACATCGGAGCCCGATCGGGCATTTCTTCTTGGAAAAATCCGAACATGAAGATCGACCATGCAACCAGGAGAACGATCGAGCATATATTCAAAGTGCTCGATCGAGCACCAGAGGGATTGATCGAGCACTTCACTCGAAAAGAACCAGAAAATTTCCAAATTTTTCATCCAAGTCCTAAACTTATCCAATTTCCATATTTTTGCTATTTTTACTTTTTAGACTATAAAAGCCTTTGGCTTAGGTTTATTTTCTCTATGCTTTTTTACAACTTTTGAGATTTTATTGGGAGAAGAATTCCTGAACCTTGTTTTTATGAGAAGAGATTCTGAACCCTTTTATAATATCTATAATTATTTTAATTATGTGTTCTTCAAAGATATTGAATTGTTTATGCTTTGCAATGTCTGAGTAGTTCACTAGTTAGGTTTTCCTAGGGAAATCAGGGTTGATTGTTAGGGTTTTTCATAAAGAGATTGAATTTATTAATTTCTCAGCCTAGAATTATTCTTAATGCATGAATTAGCTTGATCACCTAGTCCTTGATGATAGATTGGTAAATACAAAGGAATTTGGTTTAGAAATCTGACATAATCTAGATGAGTAAATGCCTTTGCTTACGAAAGTATTATCTTAGGGGTTTATGAACTTATCAAATCTGAAATGTAATGCATATCTGAATTATCTAAATTCGGAAAAAGTTTATCTTTAGTAATTTGAATATAGGGATTAATACTTTGGAACGAGATTAATCTAGTTTCTGTCTTTTGAGTTGATAACTATTTACAAACAAAAATCTCTGCATGATAACCTGACTTTTAAACCTGACTACATGTGGATTGCCTAATGCCTGATGTTTTTATATTATCGTTTACAACCACTTTTATTTTATTGTTTTGATTCGCTACAAACAACTTTATTCTACCTTAGCTTGATTTGAAGTTGAACTGAATCGTGTGCTTTCTAGTATATGTGGATTCGATCCTTTGTTTTACTACATTGATCTGTTTTATGTAGTATTAGTTTAGGATTAAATTATTAACCTATCATGAAGCATGGGACATATTCAAGAAATATCTGCGCGATTGTCCTCATCATGGTTTCTCTGAGCTTAATCTCCTCAACAACTTTTATAGAGGTATTGATCAAAAGTATCAACTTTCTCTTGATACAACTAGCAATGGTGATTTCATGACTAAACATGTGAATGAAACATATAAGTTGATTAACAATCTCGCTGCAAACAACAACAAGTATTTTCCTGATCATGATAGAAGCGGAAGATCATCTGGTTTAGAATCTTCTGAACTTGCAGAAGTAAAAGGAATGCTTGCTCACCTTCTCAAGAACCAGAATCAGAAACATGTCAGCTTTGCTGAAGATGTAGAGAAGATTGAAGCAGACTGCATGTTTTTCTTTCCAAGAACCCATGGTTGACTCTGAACGTATGGATGAAGAAGTGAGCTATGTCAATAGCCAAGGAAAGAGAGTGTTCAATCAAGGATATAATCCAGGTTTCATCGAGGGTAATCTTTCATGGAGAAACACTAATGTGGCGAATCCCCAAGACCAAGTGTACCCAATTCAAAAAAAGACTTTTGTGCAAAATACTAGGAAACAATTTGGTCAAAATTCAGGTGGAACTAGTTTCCAAGGAAATCATAATACAGGTTTTGTGCAGGATTCCAACTCAAGTTGGTTTCAACAACCATTTTAACCTACTTTTCAACAAGCTGCTCAACCTGCTTTTCAACAAGATGCTCAACCTGCTTTTCAACAAGCCGCTCTGATAAAACTCAGTTTTAATGCATAATAGTGGGCATTTATGTCTCATATTCTGTATTATTACGAATGTTTTCCTTGCACATTTGGTTTATTTTCAGGATTCTAGGTCTTCAGATCGTTTTGGAATTTAAAGGAGCATTTCATAACATTTCATAGCATTTCAGAACTTTCAGAAGTATGAGCTAAATGAAGAAACAAATGCAAGATCGGGAAACACTTGTGCCCGATCAGGCATTTCCTCCTGGAAAAATTCAGCATGACAGATCCATCGAGCACATAGAGAACGATCTGACAACCTTTCAAAGTGCCCGATCGGGCACTAGAGAGATCGATCGGGCACTTAACCTGATAAGAATTAGAAATTTCCAATTTTTGCACTCAAGTCCTAACTTTATCCCAAATTTCCATATTTTCGTATTTGAATTGTAAAACTATAAAAGCCTTTGGCTTAGTTTTATTTTCTTTGACACTTTCATACTTTGCAACTTTTGAGAGCTTTTACAAAGAGACAAACCTGAACCCTGTATTTGGAGAAGATTTTTGAACTCTGTTATCTCTTATTAATAATATCTATTTTCTGTTTATCATTTATGTGTTCTTCTTTGATATAGTGTTGTTCATCCTTTGCAATGTCTGATTAGTTCATTAGTTAGGTTTTAGGGTTTCCTATGGAAACCAGGTTTGAATGTTGGGATTAATCTTGTAGGATTGAATTTGTTAGGTTCTTAGTCTAAATTTGTTCTTAATGCATGAATTATCTTGATCACCTAGTTCATGATAACTGGTTGATAAATACAAAGAGATTTGATTTGGAAACCTGGCCTAATTTATATGAATAAGTGTTTTTACTTGCGAGAGCATTGTTTTAAATGCTTATGAACAATTGAATATGAACTGTAATGCATGATCAAATTATTTAAAAAACGGCGAGAGTTTGTTTATGGTAATTCGAGCATATGGTTTAATACTCTGAGAGGAGATTATTCTTTATTCGTTTTTCATGTTGAGAACTATTTTCAAACAAAATCATGCATGTTAACTTGACTTTAAACCTGAATACCTATGGATTTCCCTAATGCCTGACGTTTTTATATTATCTTTTTCAAACCTCTTTTACTTATTGTTTTGATTTGCTACAAACAACCATCTTATTATTCTGCTTTAGCTTGATTTGAAATTAAAACTGAATTGTGTGCTTTCTGGTCTATGTGGATTCGATCCTAGCTTTACTACATTGAACTGTTCTCTACAGTATTAGTTTAAGATTAAATTCTTAACCTATCAGAATTTGGACGATGTTGCCAGGGACCAATACAGTGCCTTTCAAGTTTTTGTTAGAATCTAGTCTAAGGTTTTTATTTTACAGTACTCATCTCGTTCTCTCTTCTTGTTTTTGTTTTACAGGTGTATGATCAGAAGATCTGACAAAATCTTATGAATTTCTATACCTCATTAACTCGGAAGTTGCAAAGATAGAATGCTCAAACCGGAAAGCAAAGAAAGACGCAAGCTCATCCAATCTAATGGCTGAAAATGTTGATCAAATCAATTCGGTCGCACCCCAAGGTCACAACGATCCACCTGCTTTTGGACTCAACCAACTGATTAACCAAGAGTAAGGTGGTGGTAATGGCAATCAAGTGCCACAAGGCCAACAAAGAGCTGATAACAACCAAGCTCCACCGAGAAATCCTAATCCTCATAACGCTCAGAATGTCGATGCAAGAAAAAAAAATTTATATGGAGATCCGGAGATTTACTAATCAGCGCAATGCTCAGAACCATCCTCTAGTTGGTTCATTCAACAATCCCCAAGCATTCTATGCTAACAGGAATCCCGTCCAGCAACCTCAACCTCAACGAAGGGAATACCAATTCCCCATCCATCTCTTCAGATGATCAGTAACAACCAATTCAGTGGTTTACTAAATTAGCACCCTATGGTTCACATTGACACTTTGAGGACATCTGCAGTACCATCAAATTCAATGGAGTAACTCATGATTTCATGCACTGTAGCTTGTTCCGTCGCTCTTTAGCTGAAAGAGCACTTCACTGGTTGAAATCCATTGTAACTTGGGAAGATTGCAAAGCCAAGTTTATAAATCAAATCTTTACTACCACTAGGACTGACACTTTGAGGAACAAGATCTCTGCTTTTGCACAAACTCCTGTGGAATCATTCTATGAATTATGGGAGTGATTTAAAGAACTGCTTCGTGATTGTCTACACCACAGTTTCTCATATGTAAGTCTCCTCAACACCTTATATAGAGGGATTGACCAGAAATACCAGATGTCCTTAGATACAGCAAGCGATGGGGACTTTATGCAGAAACATGATCCAGATGCCTATCGTCTGATAGAGAATCTAGCAGTCAGCAATAGCAATCACTGCCCAGAGTTTAATCACTGGACAAAAGTTCATGTAATGGCTGCTAACTCAGAACTCTCAGAGCTGAAAGGAGAATTCTCATAAATGAAAGGGTTACTAACTCAAATATTTAAGGGTTAAAACCATAAACAGGTCAGTGCTGTTGACAATTCAGAAGCTGCTTGTTTTGCATTTCAAGAGCAAAAAACTGTTGTTGTTGAGGAAGAAGTGAGCTACATCAATAGCCAAGGTCAAAGAGTGTTTAAATAGGGATAAAATCCAGCTTTCCAACAAGAATCATCCAAATCTTTCTTGGAGAAGTACTAATGTAGAGAATCCTCAAGGCCAAAACTATCCAACTCAATAAAAAAACATTTGTGAAAAACTTTGGTCTTCAATTTGATCAAAATTCAGGGAGCAATGGTTTCCAAGGGAACCAGAACAAGAACTTCGTGCAGAACTCTAATTCAGGCGGTTTTCAACAAACTTCTCAGCCTGTATTTCAACAAGCTCCTCAAACTCAAGCTCTGCAAGGAAATTCAGTTGAAATGATGTTTAAGATACTTATGGAAGGACAACAACAGTTCCAAAGGGTAATACAAGGAGATGTGAAGGAACTGATTCAGAAATTTGAAGCATTTTCTATACATGTGAAGCTTCTGGATACTCAAGTTGTCCAAACTGCTGAAGTGGTAAAGAGACCGGTTAAGTTTCAGCTTGGGAAATCTGATTCTAATCCAAAGAATCAAGATTTCATGAATGCTATAGAGCTGAGAAGTGGTAGATCTCTACCCAATAATGATGGCAAGGATTAGTTAGTGGAAAGAATGGTTGAGGATTTGGGTGAATTTGCACATGATTATATTTTGAAAACCTAGAAAAAGTTGCAAAAGAAACTGCCCGATCCCAATCGGGCACCTCTTGCCCCATCGGGCAGTCGGTTTCTAAAAAACTAGATCGATCGAGCACTAACAGCCCGATCGTGCAACTCAATGAAAAAACTCCAAGAAGAAATGATAGATCGGGCACACCGGGTGCCCGATTGATCCCTTTTGTCGAGGAAACTTTTAAAGAAAATGCCTAATAGCGTACGGACCCCACTTCAAGAAAAAAGGAGATCGGTTGACTTTGAGAAATCGATCGATCCCTCCCCTGAAACTGCTCTTATTGCTCCTAGAGTCTACAAACCCAAAGTTCCTTATCTGGTAAAGCCCAAAACCTCCAGGAACGACTTAGAAGATGCAAAATGAAAGGATATGATCAAGGAATTGAGTGTGAGACTTCCATTCTCTGATGCTTATCAAATGATTCCTTCTTTGAAAAAATATGTGAAGAGCATGGTTACAAGCAAGCTTACATTGGAAGAAGGTGCAATGGTGATTACAGAGCAGTGCAACTCAATTTTTTAGAATTGAATGCCTAAGAAGCTTGGAGATCCAGGTAGTTTTATTTTATCAGTTGAGATTGGAGACATCACCTTTGCTAGATCTCTCTGCGATCTAGGATCTAGTGTGAATCTCATGCCTTTCTTTGTGGCTAAGAGATTGGGAATGACTGACATCAAGGGTACAAGTATTTCATTAGTTCTTGTTGATCATTCGGTGAAGTACCCTATTGGAGTTCTATAGAAATTACCGGTCAAGATTGGAACAACATATGTACCAACCGATTTCGTGATTCTTGAGCTTGGAGAAGAACTTAAAGATCCTCTGATTTTGGGAAGACCCTTCTTGGCTACAGTTGGAGCAATCATAGATGTGAAGAAAGGCAAGATCGGTCTTCACTTTGGGGACATGGTCATGAAGTTCAACTTACAAGAAGTTTTGAAGAAACCATCCCTAGATGCTAAGTCCTTTTGGGTTGATACTAATGCTAAAGTTGTAGAGGGAGTAGCTGATGATTTCTTATTTGATAATCCTTTAGAGATTGCTTTGACTAACGCTACTTAGGCCCATTTATCTTTTAGTGATGATGTTATAGATCTTACCAGGATGACTGATGCTAGTAGGCGATCTGAGGAGATGACTGATTGTGTGGCATTAGTGGAGGCAACTGTTAAGCCTTCACCTAACCGTACCCTACACCACTTGATGATCCATGGAGCGAGCTGAAAGCTCCAAAGCTGGAACTTAAAACCCTCCCAGCAGGGCTCAGGTACGCGTTTCTAGGTCCTAATTCCACATATCCTATGATTCTGAATGCTAAATTAAACAATGTAGAGACTTCCTTACTTTTCTGTCAGTTAAGAAAGTATCGTAGAGCTCTAGGTTATACTTTAGACGATATCACAGGGATTTCACCAGATTTATGCATGCATAAGATCAATTTAGAAGATGATTCTAATACTTTTATAAAACATCGGGGACGTGTAAATCCTAACCTGGAAGATATTGTTAAGAAAGATATAATGAAACTTCTAGATGCAGGAATCATTTACCCTGTTTCAGATAGTACTTGAGTTAGTCTTATGCATGTTTTTCCTAAGAAGGGGGTATTACAGTGGTTAAGAATGATAAGGATGAATTGATCCCAACTACAACTGTTACATGTCATAAAATGTGCATTGACTATATGAAATTGAATGATGTTACTCGCAAGCATAATTTTCCTTTACCTCCTATTGATAAAATTCTTGAGAGATTGGATAATCACCCTTACTACTATTCTTAGATGGTTATTCAGGTTTCTTTCATATTCCTATTCACCTAGATGACCAAGAGAAGACGACATTCACATGTCCATTTGGTATTTATGCATATCACATAATTCCCTTTGGATTGTGCAATACCACAACGACTTTTCAAAGATCTATGATGTCCATTTTCACTGATCTAATTGAAGACATCATAGAAGTATTCATGGACGACTTCTCTGTCTATAGATCTTCCTTTGATGTCTATCTTACTAATTTGCACATGGTCCTTCAGAGATGTGTGGAGAAACACTTGGTGCTTAATTGGGTCATTTCATGGTGACAAATGGAATTGTGTTAGGACATAAGATTTCTGAGAAGGGTATTAAGCTCGATAGAGGCAAGATTGAGGTCATGACTAACTTGCAAGCACCCAAATTTGTGAAAGATGTTCGCATCTTTCTAGGATATGCTGGTTTCTATAGGAGGTTCATTCATGACTTCTCAAAGATCACCAGACCTCTTACAAAGCTTTTATGCAAGGAAGTCAAATTCGAATGGGATGATGAATGCCAAAGCTCTTTTCTCGCGATCAAGGGAGCTCTTGTTAGTGCTCCAATAGTTCAACCACCAGACTGGGATTTTCCTTTTGAGGTAATGTGTGATGCCAGTGATTATGCAGTAGGTGTAGTTCTTGGACAACGAAAGGACAAGAAACATTATATTATTTATTATGCCTTAAGAACACTAGATGGAGCTCAATGCAATTATGCCTAAACCCAGATTACTGCATTGGATTTTGATTTTACAGGAATTTGACTTGGAGATCAAAGACAAACGAGGAATAGAGAATGTAGTTGCAGATCATTTATCCAGATTGAGAGTTGAAGATGAGGTTCCAATTGAAGATAGCCTACCTGTGGAGCATATCTATGCTATTAGCACTAGAGTGGATGAGAACCTTTCTACACCTAAACTCTCTAAATATGCGGTAATTACTCTTTGGTCTCTTGATTTTGCTAATTACCTTGCTGCTGATGTTAAACCACATGACTTTACAGGTTACCGAAAGAAGAAGTTCTTAAGGTATGTCAGACATTATTACTGGGATGAACCCTATCTTTACAAGTTATGTTCAGATGGGATGTTCCGGAGATGTCTACCTGAGGAGGAGATTCATAATGTCTTATACCATTGTCATGGTTATGACTATGCTGGTCACTTCGCTACATTCAAGACTATTTCCAAGGTACTTCAAGCAGGTTTCTGGTGGCCTACAATGTTCAAGGATGTTCATGTTTTCATCTTTTGCTGTGATTCATGCCAAAGACAGGAAAACTTCTCAAAACATAATGAGATGCCTTAGAACTTCATCTTAGAAGTAGAGGTTTTTGATGTGTGGGGAATTGACTTCATGGGTCTTTCCCTATGTCTCTTAAGAATCTCTATATCCTTGTTATTGTTGGTTATGTTTCTAAGTGGGTTGAAGCAATTTCTAGCCCCAATAATGATTCTAAGATTGTGCTAAAGATGTTTAAATATGTGGTTTTTCCCACTTTTAGAGTACCTAGAATAGTCATCAGTGATGGAGACTCTCATTTCATCAATAGGGTCTTTGATGGTCTACTCAAGAAGCATGGAGTCAAACACAAAGTGGCTACACCATATCATCCTCAGACTAGTGGTCAGGTGGAAGTCTCTAACAGGGAGATCAAAGCCATCTTGCAGAAAATGGTGAATGGATCCCGAAAGGATTGGTCTTTGAAACTAGATCTAATAGGGAGATCAGAGCCATCTTGCAGAAAATAATGAATGCATCCCGAAAGGATTGGTCTTTGAAACTAGATGATGCTCTTTAGGTTTACAGAACACCATTCAAGACTCCTTTATGTACCACTCCTTTCAATCTAGTTTATGGAAAAACTTGTCATCCACCTGTCGAACTGGAGCATAAAGTTTCATGGACTGTTAAGTTGTTGAACTTTTGCATGAAGACTGCAACAGAAAGACGTCTAATTTAACTCCATGAGTTAGAAGAAGTTCTACACATAGCATATGAGAACTCCAGGATCTACAAAGAAAAGGCTAAAGATGCTCACGACAAGAAGATCATCCAAGAGATTTTCAACCAGGTGATCAAGTGTTGCTCTATAATTCTCGCATGAAGCTTTTCCCTGGTAAGTTAAAATCTAGGTGGCATGGACCGTTTATGGTCAAAAAAGTGAGACCATATGGTGCGGTTGTTCTATTTGATCGCCAAGGTGGCGAGTTTGTTGTGAACGGTCAAATGCTGAAGCTTTATCTAGCTACTTAAGAGCTTACAGAGGTAAGTGACATACCTCTTGTTGATCCTCATGAACTAGGTGATCGGGCTGATTCAAGCAATGATAACAAATCTAGACTAAGAACCTAACAAATTGAATCCATTAACGTTAAACCCTAACTATCAAAACTTGTTTTTCTTGGGAAATCCCTAAAACCCAACAAGGAGACTACTTAGAGTTAGTTAAGCAATCAATAATCACACATAAAGAAGACATATTCAAAAAAAAAATTCAATAAAATAAGAGAGTTCAGAATTCTTCTCCAAATACAGGTGTCGGGATACGTCTATCTCAGAAAGCTCTCAAAATAAAGTAATGAATTGTATGTTTCTAAAAACCCTCAGCTTTTTGCTTATATAGTACAAAACAAAAGAAATAAATCAAAACTCAATAAGAAAAACCAATGATAAATCTTGAGGATGAAAACGTCTTTTTGGAAATCTTCTAGTTTACTCGAGCATAGGGATCAATCGATCCAGGTGTGGATCGATCGATCTGACGTTCTTCTTCTTCAAGGATCGATCGATCTAAGATGGGATCAATCGATCCTAATTTTCGTAAGTCTGAAGAGCTTCTAGATCGATCGATCGCTTAAGGGATTGATCGATCTACTTCCACACATGCTGCACATGCTTCATCTGCGAGACAGCTTGACCAGTCTTCAGTAAAATCGCCATAACTTTTGATTGCACCAATAGATTGACCTAATATCACTTTCATATGAAAGCTAACTCACGTGGCCATCTTGAGTCAAAATCTCAGCTAGATCCATCCATGGGAGCATCTTCAAACACTGGCAAACTTTTGGCTCTTCTGCTGAACTCTGCTTCTGCATTTGTCAAATTGCATCCATTTTGTGCACAAATCCACATTTTCGCCCCAGAACGTCCAAAACACCTAAAAACATGAAAATATGCCAAAAACACAAGGAAAACACTCAAATGGTACCAATATCAAGTATAAATACCCACTAAAAAGCATCAAAATCGAATGATATCAATTATGTTGAATTATGATATCTTATTTTGATTCACCTTCTGTTTGTAATTTTTTTCTAGTTCTAGTTCTCTGAAAATGTGTGGCAGGTTTATTCATTCTTAGATTGAAAATTTATATTAATTTCCTTCAAGTTTGGCAATAAGCTTTCAATTATATTCAGTTTAAGTATTATTTAAGGCAAGAGAATCAATATACAGATACTTTGGCGAAGAGAAGTTTACTATTATTAGGTCCAAAAATTTGCTATTCATATTGTCTTGGGTTTTTGTATTGTCTCTCTTAAACTATATTGATTCTAGTTCTTATATAAAGTAGATTTTATTTATTCTACTGAACTTCACATGTATGATTTTTTCTAAATATATGCAATAATTTGTAAGTTTTATAAAAATATAAAATGTTGAAGAATTAAAAAAAATTAAATTTTATTTCAAAACATTATAATATTTAAACATAATATTTTATTCTTGAGGTTCTATCATTGGAACCATACAATTCTAACTAAACCTGAAAAAGTTTTTACTTTAAAAATTTTCAAAATATATAATTAAACTAATCTTAATAAGAACCCATTAGGAATCCTCTTACCAATAGAGATGCTCTAAATCTTTAATAGTGAAAATGCCTTTCGTTTTTGTTTAAGCATTCCTTGGGCTGGTTTTATAGGTGCATAAGCTGAAGATCTTATGTGAGAAACTTTTCAAGCTCAAAACCATTAAGCCAAAGATTGTTTATGCAGAAGGAGGTATAGATATATCTTAATCAATATTTAATAATTACAAAACTTGTAAGGATCGTTTTGACTAATACGAGTCTTTGCATTCATATCAGTGGAGCAATTTTATACTTCCATAATGTCAGGCCTTCTCCTAGAGTAACTATTATATGACGAGACAACAACATTAGTTGACGTTGGATTCTCACTATAAGAAAACAGACAAATTATTGACAGATGAATTGACGTACAACAATCCTTTAGTAATTATTGACGGCTTATTGATGGCATTTTGACGGTGATGGTCCGTCAGAAAATTCGTCAGTAATTACTGATGGATTGTAGTTCCTCAGTAATTAATGACAGATAATTGATGGACTTTTGAGTACCTACACATAAGAGATCAAAACGATTTTCTGATAACGGTCATGCAAGTAAATGTTAGAAGTATGATAGAAGACGTTTCAGAGCATGACCCTCTACAACTAGTTGGGAATGGTTTACTATCTTCTATTCAACCTTCTATGGATATATGTCTTGTGGTCGACTTCACATTGTTCGGTGATTTCAATGATGGGTTACATAACGTAGACGATTCGTCGAGTGACGAATTTAAAGAAAACACAGATCCTTCACCATCGGATTATTTTTCTTCCTCTGAGTAGATCCAAAAATTCATTTGTAATATTAACATTAATTTATGTTATATTTGAGTCTTTTAAAGTTTGGACAAGTTTTAAGAATTTAATGTTGAAGTGACAATATGGCTTTTGAATGTTTAAACAAGTTTAAGTTACATTTTTTCCGTCAAATTCTCATGACATTCAACATCTCTCCTTAAAGAAGTGAAGATACTTTAATATATAAAATATTGGTTTCCGACGAACTACTCAAAGAGATCTATAATTCGTCAGTAATATAAAAAATCTAAATTTATTTTAGAATAATTTTAAAATTTTAAACTTATATACATTTAAAGAATTTATATATAACCCTAAAACACTACAAGAAAAAGTAGTATTGATAGCACTCCACGATAGCGCGAATTACTG
>OVBE01007429.1:521-18494 GCA_900406425.1 Iberis pinnata
TTTATGGAAACGCTATGAAAGGCCTTTTATAGCGTTTATCGTGTGCTATCAATAAGACTTTTTCTTGTAGTGAAACATTCTAAATAGGATTGTAAAAAGATGATTGTTAATCTAGTTTTGCCTGTTCCTGGTACCAAATGATGATGAACTGGCCCATCAACCAGCTTAGGTGAATATATTTCTTTTAATTACCTTGTTGCAAGATTTTTAATATTTTGGTTTCATAGCATCTTATTACCTTTTTTGTATTCATTTCAGTTTCACTTTAGACGACAACAGCAAGAAGACTGTTATACACTATAAAGTGAAATATTCATCACTACGTGCCATCCAATCAGGGAGCGACTCAATGGCTGCTTACTGTCCCTGGAAGTATAGTTCTAATTCAGACATTATACTCACGTGAATATTATGTGCTATTATTAAAGATCTTTGCTTATTATTGGTGTTTGTAGGTCTATCGAATAGCTGATACACCAAAAGGCTCAATGAAAGGCAAGTGACTGCGATGTTTAGAGCCAACTGCCAATGGCCTCCAGTTAGGCAGGAAGTTATTGAATGAAAATGATCTTTATTTAATTTTGCATCCTTGTTTTTCTATTATTATATGGTCAAGAACAGTGAATTTAACAATATCGAGCTTTTAAACCGGGAGGTTGGGATTAATGTGACTGGTCTGCTAGCTTCATTTCAGGTAGAGTACTCCCGTCTCATATGGTAATTTTCTCACTTTTATTTTTTGATTGTTTTTTTTTTTTAAATAAAGTTTCTCTTTTCATTGATCCTGATGAACATATGTCTTTTTATGTAGTTGAAATACGATGTAAGTTTTCGACTCTGGAGAAGATGATTCTTCAAATTGGTATATTGTAATGAGAGCTACCCAAGAAATAGATGATGGAGAAAGTTAAGATGTTGATGTTTGGTAGTAGATTGAAATAGTCTTTTTATGTAGTTGAAATACAATGTAAGTTTTCTACTATGGGAAAGATGATTCTTCAAATTGGTATGTTGTAATGAGAGCTACCCAAGAAACAGATGATAGAGAAAGTGAAGATGCAGATATTTGGTAGTAGATTGAAATAGTCTTTGTGATGTTTGATATGTTTTATGGTTTTTAATGGTTGATTCCTTATATTATGTAAATACTAATCTTTTGTAAACATGGAGATGTTTTATGGATATAATAAAATTATCTAATTTTTATTTGAAAAACAATTCAATAATATATTATAACTACAAAATAAATATAATTGTATAATTATAATAATATTAATTGTAGGGTGCACACCAGAAAAAATAATAATATTAATTGTCCGGTGTAAAAAAATTAATAATATTAATTGTCGGGTAATTACAACACAATAATAGCACAAATAATTTGCTATCTTTGTAAAACAAACTGCTATAGATGCAATCCAATTATAATACAAATCCAACGCTATTGAATAAAAAAAATAAAGCTATTATTAAAAACCTTTAATAACAAATATACGGCGCTATTATAAAAATAAAAAATTACATCTTCAACAACGCTATCGTAACTTTGATAATTATAGCATACATTTAATCTGCTATCTAAAGTGTCCGACCTATAATAACGGGCGTTGTCATAGCGTTTAATTAACTGCTATGCTATCCTACGATAGCGTTTTTCGACCGCTAAAGAAAGTCAAATTTCTTGTAGTGAGCACAAGGATAGTCCTTGGTAAGTTTGGATACAAATAATAAGGACTTAGCTATTTGGGGACAGACTAAAACATCTTTAAGGGGAAGTTTACATGCAGTTGATGCAAGAGATGCAGATCCTGTGTGTGTGTTATGGGGAGAAAGTTGCCATCTCCAACAATCACAGTGTCTGTACCAGTATAAGCTTGAGCCTGGTGCAGATTTTGCAGTGAACCAGTGACATGAGCCATTGCACCAGAGTCTGGATACCACTCTTTTCATGTGTTTTCGGTAACATCAGTAATCCTCATGGCTGTCATGGCACTTGGTAGATCCTCATACTGGTAGTTGTTATTGAACCTTTGTCGGCATTTTAAAGCTAGATGACCCACTTTTCCACAGATTTGACAGATAGGCCTAGCTTCACCACTTACGGAGCCTATTGTGCTGGAGTTTGAGGACCGTTGTTGATGAAAACCTCTTCCTCTGGTAGAGAAAGTGGCTCTTCCTATGTTGGTTCCAAATATGTTACCTCCATTCCCTCTTCCTCAATTGTTAAAGTAGCATGAGGGGTTTTCAGAACGTACTGTGTTGAAGGCCAGATGAAGAGTTATAGTGGTTTCAGTGATGTATGATTGCAGCCTGTTGTCAAAACTGTTGAGTTTGGGAATGATATCTTCAAAAGTTGGTGTTGGAATCATGTCCATAGATCCTTCATTGCTGGTTTTGATATGTTCATAATCTCGGCCTAAACTATGTAGTGCAGCAAAGATCTTCATGTTTTTTGTCACAGGACTTCCAATAGATGTGAGTTGATCACACAGACTCTTAATCTCCTTGAGATAATCTGCCATGGCTTTCTCTCGTTTTGTAGTGGTTTTAAGTTTCCTTTGGAGTTCAAAGAGTCTTGAGGAAGAAACTATATTGAAATGATTTGCAAGAGATATCCAGACATCATAAGCAGTATCACAACTAATCACCATTAATATGTCTTATGAAAAGGATGCAAGTAACCAAGCCTTAACTACTTGGTCTATCTGCAGCCATTCTTGAAGCTCAGGGTTTTCCACTATGCCGACTGTACCATTGATGCTTGGGACTTGTAACGTGACCGGTGTCTTGGGTTTTGTGTCGTTGACGTAGCCAAGGAGACCTTGTCCAGAGAGATAACACTCAAACTGACTTTTTCATAGGATGTAATTTCTCTCATTTAGCTTAATGGTTGCACAATTAGAAATATTCAGAGATGGACAAGAGAAAGCTTCATTTTGCCTCTCCATGGCTCTTATACCATAAAGAATGAAGCAGAGATTCGAAAGAGATGATGAAAAAAAGAGTTTTATTTCTTTTCAGCTCAATTACAAAATCTGTAAATGACAGCTTATATAGCTGAGTACCATGTAACAATTTTAACCTAATCTCAACGCCCCCATTTCATCCTCACACTTTGTTAATGCCTCAACGGTTTTGCACACAAATCATAGCTTTCTGTCCTCTAATTTTGTCTTGTTCACAGCTCACTCTGTTTCTGCTCTTTCCTTTTTCATCAACTCTATTTTTCACTCTGTCTTCATCTTTTGACCGTTGTAAAATGTTGTTGGGCTTACTGGGCTTGTCTTCGAATTGAATTTGTTTGGCTCGAGGTGACTTTTACCTGGTTTAATCAAAGAATCTATTTTATTTGGAGGGTCTTTAGGTGTTAGAGAATTTGATGCATTATTAGAGTATTGTAAATTTCATTGTTAATTTTATTTTACGAAGAGAGTTTTAAATTTTTTAGTAATCTGTTTTTCCTGTTTGGAAGCAAATAAAAATTTTAATTTTGTACGTATATTATGTTATTACATCTATTATACATTTGTATGATTCAAATATTGGTAATATCTAAGTTTTACGGTTTTTTCGAATTAAAAGCTTTGAGATACTGCAACATATAACTTTTCAAACTGATACGTGTTTATTATATATATATATATATATATATGTGTTTTATATTATTAAGTATAATAATAAATTAATTAACAATACAACATTAAAATTGCATAGAAATCAAAAGAGTAAAAATAGAAATATTGAAACAAAAAAACATATGATAAATGGTAAAACTTCTACAATTAAAAATTTGCATTAAAATATTTTTTGGGCTTTATTTCAAGAAAAATATTATAATGTTTTATATATTTTTTATATATTTACTTAACCTTAAAATAAATGAAAAATAATACAACATAAGAAAATTATCATAGATATTAACGAAATAAAAATAATATATATATAAATCAATTAATATAATCTAATTTCATCATTATCAAAAGAAAAAATATTCAAAAGTAGACAAATCATAACATTTAACTTAAATTGTACTGTATTTTATTTAGTTGTTACCATGTTTGAGAAAGAAACTATATTTTAACATATGACCATAGAGAAGATGATTCAACGAGACTGGATTAAGATGGTAGAGTGATTATTAGAACTCAAAGTAGAAAAAGAAAGTAAAGTTTGTTAGAATTTTGTTGAAATGATCCTCTTAATCAATTAAAGTGTTCTACAACATATTTATATACAATCCAAATATTAACAACAGTTCAAAAATTCAAGCACACCATAATACACTAAATGACTCAGCGGGTTTCAAAAACAATGCATCAAACAACAAACAGAAGCCCATAGAATGTCAAGCCCAAGCGAACCAAATTCATTCCAAAAGCAAATATCGTCAAACAGGGAACATGACAAAAACATAGCAAATGCAAAAAGCAGAGAGAGGAGATAGAAAGCTTGCGGATGAGTTGTGAAGAAAAGGAAAAAGCTCAAGGACAATAGATTTCAATTCACAACATATTTTATACCCTTAGATTAGATGATGAAATTGTAGAGTGAGAAGTGGCATTAGGTTTAACAATGTATCCACGAACATTTGGCTATATACAAAGCCTCAAATCGATTGTACAGTTTTGAGCAGAATGAAATACACAAGTTTCAATTTTCACATTTCTTGAAAGCTACTCTTTTCATGGTATTAGAGCTGTAGATCAATCCATGGCCATGAAGAGAAATGATGCATTTTCCTGTCATGTCTTGAACATATCCAACTATATCACTATAAAATTCACTAAGAGAAATTATATCTTGTGAAAGAGTCAGTTTGAGAGCTTTCTATCTGGACAAGGACTTATTGGCTTTGTCAATGGAGCTTAACCAAGACCAGCTGCAATACTTCAGTAACCAGGGATTAATGGTGCAGTAACTCATGTTGCAAACCCATAACTTGCAGAAAGGACTAAGGAAGACCATGTGGTTAAGGCATGGCTTCTTGGTTCTTTTTCTAAGGATACTAAGTGTTGTAGTCGGCTGCAACACAACAAAGGATTTATTGAATTTTTTAGCTAATTCCTTTAACCACGTGTCATCTTCTCGGCTCTTTGAGTTACAAAGGAAACTCCAAACTACCTCAAAAGGTGAAAAAGCTATGGCTGATTATCTCACTGAAGTGAAGAATCTGTGTGACCAGCTCTCTTCTACAGGTAAACATGTACCTGAATATATGAAATTTTTGCTACTTTACATGGATTGGGAAGAGATTATGAACCCATTAAATCAAGCATTGAAGGATCCATGGATCTACACCCAAGCCCCACCTTTGAGGATGTTGTGCCAAAACTCAACAACTATGATAAGCGCATACAAGCCTATTCTATAGAACCTTTAGCTACTCCACATTCGGTATTCAATGTCATGAGATCTGATAATGTTTCAACTTATTACAACAACTATGGTAGGGACATAGTAGTGGCAGAGGGTTCCACCAACAACTCTCCTCCTCATCAAGCTCTGCCAGCTCTGTAGGGAAAAACAAGACCCATTTTCTAAATCTGTGGAAAACTTGGTCACCATGCGCTAAGTGTTGGCACATGTTCAATAACATTTACCAGTGTGAGGAGCTTCCAAGTGCATTGACAACAATAAGGATCACATATGTTACAGAAGACTCAGGACATAAATGGTTTCCTGAGGCAGGTGAAACATATCATGTTACAAGTTCTCCCTATCATCTACAGCAGGTTCAACCTTACAATGGGTCTGATGCAATCATGATAAGAGATGGCAATTTTCTTCCCATCACACACACTGGATCTGCTTCTCTAGCCACAACATCAGATACACTTCCTGTAAAAGATGTCTTAGTATGTTCAAATATAGCCAAATCTTTACTATCAATTTCAAAGCTTACTAGAGAGACTATCCATGTGCATTTGAGTTTGATTGTGATGTTATTCGTGTAACTGATAAGGCAACAAAGAAACTGCTAACACTAAGAAGCATGCATGATGATCTCTATATATTTGAGAACAAAGGCCCTCAAAAGTTCTATTCTTCCAGACAGATTTCAACCCTAGATAAAGTCTGGCACATGAGACTAGGACACCCGAATTCTCAAGTTCTGCAACATCTATCTGCATCCAAGCTTATTTCAGTCAATAAGAGTACCAAGAGGTTGTATGAGGCAAGCCAGATGGAAACGAGTTCAAGACTCCCTTTTTATGCTTCTTCTTTTACTGCTACTAGAGTTCTAGAAAGTGTCCATTGAGATTTTTGGGGACCTTCACCTGTCTTATGAAATTAAAAATTTAGATATTACGTTGTGATTATTGAAAATTTCACTAGGTTTAGTTGGTTATTTCCTTTGAATCAGAACTTTGAATTTTTCTTTGTTTTCAAAACCTTTCAAACTCTAGTAGAAAACCAATTTAACACTAAGATTGGCTCCTTAAGTGATGGAGGTGGATAATTTATCAGTAATCACTTCCTTACACATCTACAACAGTGTGGGATCAGACATTTTATCTCATGTCTTCACACACTAGAGCTAAATCGCCTTGCTGAACGAAAGCACAAGCACCTTGTGGAAATGGGACTGTCAATGCTTTAACTATCAAAGCAAAACACCATTGAAGTTTTGGGTAGAAGCATTTTTTACATCAAATTTTCTAATCAATATGCTACCAATGATAGGATCATACTCCAATCTTAGTCCTTATTAACTACTACTTGGTCAAGTACCAGACTACTCAGCTTTGAGAGTGTTTGGGTGTGCTTGTTACCCCATAATGCATGACAATTCTTTAAATAAACTGGATCCAAGATCACTTAAATGTGTCTTCCTTGGTTATAACTCAAAGTATAAAGTTTATAGATGTTTTATGCCATCTATTGGACGCATATACATCAGTCAACATGTCATTTTAGATGAGCTGGACTTTCCATTCTCTGACTCCTACAGCCACTTACGCAGTCCGTCACACACACCACTAGTCTCAGCTTAGTATAAAAGTTTCCCTCCTTCGGCTCCAGAAAAATATGAACAAGCTACACAACCTATATCAGACTCTCTATTCCAGCCTACACATAAACATTTCCACTACTCAATAATATACAACAATAGTAGCTCATCTACTTCATAAGACATTAGCTCTCCTCATCTTGGTCGCTCTCCTATGAATGAGAATTCAACTACTACTAGTTCTACTGATTCAGGTGATGAGGGTACTAGGTGTACGGCAAGCACAAATCTTGTTCCTATAGGCAATAATCCTACATCATCTGAATTCAGATGACAAGAGCTCACTCACTACAAGAAATTGGACATATTGATACATATTTTTTCGTCAAAATGATAAATTTTTCGTCACAATAAAAAATTGTTTCAAATTTGTGATGACTTTTGAACAGTTACAATACGTGTGTCACAAATTGTTTTTTGTAACAAAAACGTCACACAATTTATGACAAAATATTTAGTAACTATTTTGTCGTAAATTGTTACAGTACATAATAGTAACAAATTTGTATTACATAGAGACTAAATTAATCATCTAATAATCGTCACTTTTGGTGTCTAAAATAACGTATTAAATATGTCACTTGTGGTGAAAAAAGTATAATATCAAAATAGTCATTACTAAAGACTAAAAGATAATTGGTTGTTCGTCTTACTAACGAAAAATGATTGTCTTGAATCTTGGTATTTTGTGACTATTATATTCTTAAGTTTGTCATCCATTATATAAAAAAATAATGTCAAATCATAATAATTTGTGTCACAAAATCGGTAGCATGTGTCACAATTATTTTATGAATTTCTTTATATATTTGTTAAAAAAAAAAAAAAAATTTCTCTCAATTGTGTATAAGTTTATAGTAAAAACAAGTCATTCTAAAAATAAAATTTCTCTCAATCTTTGTCTCATGGTGGTCTTGTAAATGTCATCTTTTCCTTTGTCTTTCTCCTCGAAAAAATCAACTTCTTTAAGCTCATCTAATAAATCCAACCCTTTCAAAGTCAAATCTCTATCTTCCTTCTTGATTTCATGTTCCATAGAGAAACCATAATCCATTTTATTACTTGCGTTATCTTCATTAATCTCGATAAACTCATTAGGTTCCTTTGTTATGTTCTGATACTCACCAGATGGAGAAACTAAAATTATATACTAACTTTTAGATGTTGTTTATCCTTTAGACAATAAGCAAGCAACTTCACAAGATGTCCTTGAGAAAATTAACCAAAGTAACAGTTCAACCTATGAGAATATCAAATACATAACAATCATCAAGAACTATACAATACATAATAACCAGATGCACAAAGTGTTTACCTTTTTTGTTGTCAGCTATTCTTGGTGAACTTGACAACCATCTTATTCAAGTTTTTTGACGACAATACCTAAACCAGTGCATAGTCTTGTTGTAGAAAGAAACTTCTCATCAATCCATTTTCTAAACAAATAACCAAATCCACCTTCACCAAAAACAGTGGATTGACACAAACTCAAGCCACTTCGTAAAACAAATTTTCATACTAAATAATAAAAGATCCATCTCATGTTAATTTACCTTGAGTTCATTTATGAATTGTAGTATTGCTGGTATCTACCATCATGTCCACCAAAAGCTTCTTGCCATGTATCTAGCAAACTTAATATATTTTCCCTCACATTTACCTCTGGTTTCATATATAATTATGTTTGTAAATTTACAGCATTAGAGAAGTTTCCATAGATCATATGGTATTAAAGACAAATGTGAGATATAACAAAACCTTTTTGGTGGATTAAAGAGTATGAAGAGAACACCGAAGAACCATGAACCATTGAAAAAAGAATATTTTCTCTTGCAACTTCCTGAATTTAGAAGCCAAGTGTGTTACACAACTTTTAAAGTGAAAAGAACTTAAATTGCATGTTTTTAATTTTATTAAATGCTAAACTTTTATATATTCCAATCCTGGCATGTTTTGAAGACAATAAGTACATGTACCTCAACTAAAGGAGGAGTTTCACTAAGTTCATCGACTGCCTCGTCTTCTTCTATCATGAGTGTTACATACACAAATCTCTGGAAAATCAATTCACTTGGTTGTGTTAATAACAACATCAAGACAAATCTTGCATTCGTTCAAATATTCACTGTTCTTTTTCAAAGCTTACAGTATAAACAATATACTAAGTAAACTTATGTTTATGAGCTTGAACAAAGAGTCGTAAGAAATTAATGGAACCTCCTCTGCCTTCAAATCTATTCTCCTCCTCGGATGTCTCTAAACATCTACATTGACGCTTCCAATGTCTTTATGCTTTTCCTCTAATCTTTCATCATAATACCATCTCCGATGTTCCCCTAAATCTCTTGAGTGAGTGGTCTATCTGATTTTGAAACAAGATGCTAGCGGTCTCAGCTTTGAAGAACTTTACAGGTCTTGTATCCGCTTTTTTCCCTCTCTTGAATCATGGTGTATGTTTATAACATATGTACTTACGTAGGTGTCTGTAAATTCTTTGGTTAGTTCTTTTATTAATCGAATAACAAAGAACCCACTAGACCAATAGAGATGAAGAAACTTACTTTTTCCCATGCCGTATCTCTTTTTTTTCCATCTGGGGATTAATATTAACAAGGCCAAAGGCCCGAACCAAACAAAGTTTTTTAAAACTTAACAGGCCCAAAAAAAAACTCGCGGGCTAAAAAGAAGGCCCAATAAACCTTGAAAATAATTACAGAAGAGAAAGGGAGATGAACGGATTTGCGTCTGTTAGAGAGATGAAGAGGCAGAGGGAGGTTTCTCCGATCGGCAAAGCTGAGCAATCCACCGAGGTTCACCGGAGGACAAGTATGATTGCAATTGTTTCCTGGTAATGACGCTTGAAGCGATTAGGTAAGCACATCTGTTGAGATGTCTCGGTTCATAACTCATTTTCCATCCATCTACAGAGTTAAGCAGAGAGAGTAGTTGGGAAGCTTGAACACTATCGGAGGAGATGAGATCTCTGTGATGAACCGCTTTAATCAAAGCTCCAGATTCAGAAGCGAAGATGATTTTTGAAAGGTTGAGATCTTGCATGCAGAGGATCGACCACTCTATACTCAGGTAATGTGCTTCGCTCTATTTGTTTTCTTATCCCATCTAATGCCGATGTTGCATTTTGTCCAAGGGGGTTTCGGAGGCTTCCAAGATGTTTTAGAGACTGTTGAGGAAGGAGGCTTACACAGTTGAGGTTCGACTGATTTGTTTGCCTCAAGCCACAGGGATGCGTCCGTTTGGAACTTCTGGGCTGATTCAAGAGTGTTGTAAAGTCGTCCTTCGATTTGGTAAGTGTTTCTTAACTTCCATATTCCCCAAAGAATCCAAGGGATTGACCCTCTAATGCGCAGTTCTATGTTTGTGTCTTTGAGTACATTGAATAGGTGGTCCATGTTGGAGTAAACCGAAGAAGCATGGAATCCTGATAGAGGTTGCGGGATTAGTGACAGAGCCCATATCTGCCTAGCAAAGGTACACACAAATAAGCAGTGATTGATTGTTTCCTGTTCCATTCCACAAAAAGCACACATGTTAGTTAGTTTTATTTTTCTTTTCTCTAGATTATCAAGAACTGGTAGAGCTTGATCAATTTAGGGGGGGCTCTAACTTTCCATGATTCTGTTTTCAGTGGGTTTAGAGATGGATAGGTTGTGTGCTCTTTGATCAAATCTTTATATTTGTATTGATGTGCTAAGTGGTAGGCTGATGAGACAGAGAAAACTCCTCTTTTAGTTTGATTCCAGAGATAATAATCTTGCTTCTGAAGGCAAGGTTTTATCTCTTTGATTTTCCGTATATCTGCTGGGAAAAACCATAGGTTTAGAGCTTCTTCATTCCAGTTTCCAGTTTCTTCAGAGATTAATTCTCTGACTTTCATGTCTAGATTCACTAGGGGTTCCTTCATTAGAGGGTAGCTTGTTCCTTCTTCCAGCCATGTTGAAGTCCAGACATATGTTGATTCCCCATTTCCTATTCTTTTCTTTAGCCCTGAACTTAAGTTTCTTCTAGCCGAGAGTATGCTAGTCCAAGCATAAGACGCCTTTGGTGGGATTTCAGCTTCTAAGAAGGAAGTGGTTGGAAAGTATTTGCTCTTGGAGAATTGACAGCAGAGATTGGAGGGATGTTGAAGAAAGTGCCAGCACTGTTTGGTTAGAAGGGCTTCATTGAGGCATTCAATATCCTTAAAGTTCATACCCCCTTCTTCTTTCTTGAGGCACAGTTTTGCCCAGCTCACCCAAGCAATCTTTCTTTTCCCTTCTACACAATTCCACCAGAATTCTATCATGGCTGATGTTAGGGCAGAGGTGGTTTGTCTTGGAAGTTTGAAAACAGACATGGCGTATGTTGGCAAAGGCATTGCCACATCCTTGAGGAGAACTGCTTTTCCCCTTGTGAAAGTAGTTTACCATGCCAAGAGTTTACTATGGTTTTAAGACGTTTATGGATGAAATTCCAGAGGCGCACCTTTGAGCCTGTAAAGACTTCCGGGACGCCAAGGTAGAAGGAGTTCCGGTCTGCTTTGTAGATTTGCAGAAGGTGCCTAAAGAACTGCTGGTGATATTGATCAATGCCAGAACCAAAAGTAAGTGAGGACTTGGCATAATTAATTAGCTGACCAGAGACAGAGGAATATTCATCTAAAAGCTGTTTTAGGAATGAAACTTGCTGGAGAGAAGCTTCACAAATGAAGAGGATGTCATCCGCAAAGAGCAAGTGTGTGATTGAAAGTCCTTGAGGGTGGAATCTTAGTCCCGAGAAGAGACTTTGTGATTATGCTCTGTTGATGAGGTGGGAAAGCCCTCAGAACATAAGACAAAGAGGAAAGGGGAGATAGGATCCCCTTGTCTCAGGCCTCTCTGCGGGTGGATGAGTCCAAAATCTTGGTTGTTGATGAGAACAGAATAAGAAATAGTAGTAACGCATTCCATAGTCCATTTTATCCATTGTTCATTAAATCCCATAGCTGATAGGATTGTCTGAAGGTAGGTCCAGCTGACTCTGTCAAAAGCTTTAGATAAATCTGATTTAAGAGCTAGATACTGTCGGGAGATGTCGGGCATAACTCTCAGGCTATGAATGACTTCGTGAGTTATAAGGATGTTATCTTGAATATGCCTACCATACACAAAGGCAGATTGAGCATGGGAGATTAAGTGTGGTAGGAGAGGTTGAAGTCGTGCCATCATGATCTTGGCAATGATTTTATAGAGAACATTGCAGAGGCTAATAGGTCTTAGGTCTGTCATTCTCACAGGGTTTGGAACTTTGGGGATGAGGCAGATATGAGTGAAATTCCAGCCTGTTGGTAATGAGCCTGATGCAAAAAACTTCAAGACTTCTGCAGAAATCTGATGTCCTACTATATCCCAGTAATTTTGAAAAAATAGTGCTGTCATACCATCTGGACCCGGTGCACTGTTTGGATTTATAGAAAAAACAGCCTTTTTAATTTCAGCTTTAGATGGCATTCTTGTGAGTCTTGAGTTCATTGCATCAGTAACTCTTGGAGTGAAATCTGCCAGGATATTGGTTGAGTTTGTAGTTTGATCAGAGGAGAACAGTTTTGTGAAATAAGAAATTGCTACTTCTCCCTTCGAGGAATCTGCATGTTGCTGATTTCCTGCTTCATCAATGAGAAATTCTATGGATTTTCTTGTTCTTATAGCTTAAACAGAATTGTGAAAATAGTTGGTTTTCTTGTCCCCTCCTTTGAGCCAATGTTCCCTGCTTTTCTGCTTCCAGTAGATTTCCTCTTCTTTGTAGTGGAAAATTAGTTCCTGCTTTATGTTAAAGATCTTGGAAGTAGATGGGTTCCTACTGGATTGTTCCTTTTCTAGTTCTATTTCTACTCTCCGTATGTTTGAAGTTGAATTAGTGTTTTGTTTCTTTTTCCATTTGCTGAGAAGAGTTTTGGTTTTGGTAATCCTGTCCATGGAGTTCTGGTTTGAGTGATGAGAATTCCAGCATCTTTGAATGATGTTCCTGGTTTCTGGTTTGGAGGATAGCCTTCTGTCGAATTTGAAAGAACTTTTGAAGCTTTTATGATCTGGTGCCAGCTTCACCAAAACCGGTCTATGGTCTGAACCGCGTTTGTCAAGGAAATATTGTGTTGCTGTTGGGAAGAGGAGGAACCAATCTTTTGTAGCGAAGCTTCTGTCCAGTTTGCATTCTACCCAAAAGTCCCCTCTTCTTCCTCCCCAAGTATATGGGTTGCCATTGCTGTTAAGCTTCGTGAATTTACAGCCCTTTATCATGTCATTGAAATCTTGATATGAGCTATCATTTCTAACTGTTCCTCCTAGTTTTTCTCCTCCATGTAACAGCTCATTAAAATCACCAATAATGCCCCATCCTTTGGATCTATAAGGTCCAAATCTTAGTATACGTTCCCAGAATTTTGCTCTTCCTTTGATATAAGTATCGCCATATACAAAAGTAAAGTAAAAGGAAAAATTCCCAAGAGAGACTTGGGTGTCTATACAATGCTTATACGAATATAGAATATATATTTTTATGTTTTTTTCCAAAAAAGAGCTAACCCGCCACTTCGGCCTAAAGGGTCAACTGTAAAAAGGTTATCATATCCTAAACCAACTTGTACTTCTATAATAGCGCGCTTCTGATTTTTAGTTTCCATCAAAAAAAATTATATCCGGGAAGTGAGCTCTTCTCAAATCCCTCAATCTAGGAACTACCAGGTCTTGAGTGCGACCGAGACCTTGGCAGTTCCAGCTAAGAATGCTCATTCTTGCTCTGGAAGCCCTTTAATGAGGGCCACCGTTTCAGTTTTCTTCTTCAAACTTTGAGATTCATGAGTTTGAACGTTTCCTCTTTTCCTTTTGGGTTTAGATTCTTCTTCTGGTTGGTTTATGGGCATAGAGTGAGCCTGAATTTGGGATAGTCTTCTTAGTTTTGTAGGTCGTCGTCTTCTAGCTCCTTGGCCAAGGATAGTCCCAGAACCCGATGGTTCAGATGAACCAAGGGTATAAACCGTAGGATCTACCTTGTAAGGGATAATAGAGTTGAAAGGAATTGGTTGTGGTGTGGTTTTTTCTTGTTCCAGAATCATGTTGTAATGTAAAAGATCATTGTGATTAGCCCTTGCACTAGAGATAGCAGCTGCCATTAGTTTTGATTGGGATGGTTGTGATGTAGAAAAGTCGAAAACTAGTCCCTTGCCTTTGTCGACTTCCTTTGAGATGATAGGGGCAGCTTCAAGTCTAAGCACAATTTTTTGAGTGATGTGATTTGAATTAGCTTGAGTCACTGATTGTTTGATTCTCTCAACTCTGATATGCTTTTCTGATTCTGGACCATGTTGCAGGTATTGTCTCATCTCTTGCAAGACTGCTGGAGCCATACGAAGTCTGCCTATAATTGGATCAAGGCCGACTTGATCTTCCGATAGAATTCCATAGAGAGGGTCATGAGGTTGGAGGATTTTTGAACCGGATCCGGATTGAGAAGAATCTGATGAGGGAGAGTCTGAACTCTGGCTGGAATTGTGAATGACATAAGGATATTTTTCCTGAGCGTGAGTGAGTCTTTGACATCCATAACAACGTTTTTGTAGTTTTTCAAAATCATATAGGATTTTAGTCTGTTCATCAGAAGGTAGAGTGACTGTTTTGAAACGCCGAAGGGGTTGGTCTACATGAATCTTGACTTGAACTCTAACATAATCACTGCTTTGCGGTTTTGTAGGGTCAAAAGCAAGTTCGATCACTTGTCCAGTAAAATCCCCAAGGCGAAGCATAGTTTCTTATATGTAATGGTTGACAGGAATGTTTCTGAGCCTAACCCAGACATTTAGAAACTGGAGATAGTCTGGTGGTGGGTTAGCTTGCCATTTATCGAGAACTACTGCCCATTGGTTGAATGTGTGCATACCTTTTGCTAAAACAGTTTGGAGGTCATGTTCATACTTGAATATGAATTGAAATGTGTCATGGGTAAGAGCTACTCCTCTCACTCTGTCATAAATCTGCCATTTTCTTGGAAAATCATGAATCAAATCTGACATTTTCAGGTTTTCAGGGTTAAGGAGCCGACCTATGATGCTCATATGATTTTGCTCGGCTGAGCTGAAAGCCGGGCTAGCTGGAAGAAGAAATGGATCTTCTCATTCTTCAAGAGTCAAACTGTGTACTTTGCCGGTGATGTCTTTTGTCATGTATGGTGCGCTAGACATGGTGATTGAGGTGAGATGATGGTTGGTGGTGAATCAGAATAAGAGAAGCGAAGGAGATGTCGCGGTGGAGAGATTGTTGGCGGCGGAGGATAAGGGAAAAAAACCCAATCTTTGCCCTAATCTTCTAAAGTTGAAACACTCTAGATGAGATAGAGAGTCCTAAGGGGAAAAAACCCAATTCTTGTTTGGTTTAGCGGATAAATGGAGCTGCTCACCTAAAAACCCTATTTGGAGTCCCAAATAAAGAAAAATTTTTGACAAAAAATACATCTAATCTCGATCGTTGATGAATAAAGATCAAACGCTTGAAAATTTCTATCTTTATAACTACTCATGAACCACTCAAAAATTTTTAAAGCTTTAAACTTTTCCTTTATTTGTGGATAATCAACCGAAGGAAACAATAATTGTGCTTTTTATTTTTTAATGTTAAATTTTCTTGTATAATTTATATACAATTATTTTATATTTTAAATTATTTGAATCTTTGATATATATAATAAATTTTTATTGTTTTGGGGTCATCAAAATCTTTTTATTGTTTAGGAGTTATAAGGTGTTGAAAGTTTAAAGATTAGAGTTTAGGGCTTAAGTTTTAGAAAACTTCACTTTACATATTAACAATTTTATTTCGTTATTTTACTTTTTGTATTTGCACTACAATAAATCTCAATACATGTTTTGTGTTAAATATAAAAAGATTGCCGGTGAAGACATGTGTTAATTTAGGGTTTAGGGTTATGTAATGAATTTGTTGTCTCCTAAATATACCTAGATTACGTTTCTCCAACAGCCGCATGTTATTATTGTTCTTTGTGTAATAGATGATATCTAACTTGATTAATACACAATAAAACCTTTTTTAGCCTTAAGAAATCATCGAAGTTTGAAATGAGGGGTGTGGTTGATAATTTGCAGAATGTGAGTCTCACCAACACATGCTTTATTGTTATGCCACTCCATCGAGCTAAAATGAATTTTTCTAATGCAAAAAAAACAAGTATTTATGGACTTTAATTAATCAATTAGTCGAATGCAAAAACACATGACTTATAATATTGCAACCAATTTTAAACACCACGACAAAAGTATATATAATAAAACAATTTATCACTAATTCGTATCAACTCTTACTTATGTTTAGTAAATGTAATGTGACAAATTGTAACTCACATAATTGTCATATTTTTGTTTCTAATTGGTGACTATATTTTCCTGGAAAAAAAGTCACAATCGTTACAGCTAATTTAACGTAATAATTACGTCTCTAATTGTGATAGATTTTAGACACTCCAAATTTTGTCATAATATTATGACTAAACAATTACGAATTTGTGACAAACATAAATTTTTCATAAAACCGTAAATAAAACGTCACAAATTTGTGTGACAAAAATTTTGTAACAAAATTTCGTCATAATAACTTCTCTTTTTGTAGTGACTTCTCAACAGAGTCAATCAACTCAACACCAAATGGTTACACGTTCAAAAGATGGTATAAGGAAACCAAATCCTAAGTATGCAATGCTTACAGTAGGCCAATCTTATCATGAACCCAAAATAGTCAAAGCAACTCTAAAGATGAAAAATAGAAAGCTTCACTGAGGAGGAATTGGAAAACTACAGAAAGACAAACACCTGGACCTTAGTTCCTTACACATTTGATATGCATGTATTAGGGAACAAATGGGTGTTCAGAACAAAACTGAAAGCAGATGGTACACTTAATAAGCTTAAGGTACGCTTAGTTGCCAAAGGATTCAACCAAGAGGAAGGTGTGGACTATTTGGAGACATATAGTCCAGTGGTCGAAACTGCAACTATAAGATTAGTTCTACATGTTGTTACAATGATGCAATGGGAGATCAAACAAATGGATGTTACTAATGCATTTCTCCATGAAGAGCTCACTGAACAAGTCTATATGCTACAACCATCTGGATTTATTGACACATAGAAGCCACATCATGTTTGTAAGTTACACAAGTCCTTATATGGTTTAAAACAATATCCAAGATCTTGGTTCAATAAATTCAGTAACTTTATGATTGAATTTGGGTTTGTGTGCTACAAGCATGATCCGAGTATATTCATATACACAAAAGGAAAGGATGTTATCATGCTACTAATCTATGTATATGACATGATAATCACTGAAAATAAGTAAAACACTCTGCAGGACCTCTTTGACAAATCGAATCAGTCCATTAGGATGAAAGACATGGGAATGCTGCACTATTTTTTGGGCATTCAAGTATAATTTTGTTCAGGGGAACTATTTCTATCACAACATAAGTATGCAGAAGATGTAGTAAATGCAACATGGATGACTAATTGTGCACTTGCTTCCACTCCTCTCCCTCTGAAGTTGGACAAGATCCCAAATCAAGCAAAGCTCTTTGACAATACCACCTACTTTAGGAGCCTAACAGGAAAACTCCAATATCTCACCCTCACCAGGCCAGACATCCAATTTGTTGTAAACTTTGTATGTCAAAAGATGCACACTCCCTTTGAGTTTGATTTCATGCTCTTGAAAAGGATAATAAGGTATGTTAAAGGAACAATTTCAATGGGATTGGCTTTTAAAAAGAATACAAATTTCACTTTAAGAGCATATAGTTATAGTGATTTGGCTGATTGCAAGCTCGCAAGACGATCAACAGGAGGGTATTGCACATTTCTTGGTAGCAAAATTATCTCTTGGTCATCATAGAAACAAAAAACAATAGCCCGAAGTTCAGCAGAAGCA